>CABHPP010126912.1:27269-54396 GCA_902168425.1 Peromyscus attwateri | reverse complement strand
GGAGGAGGAGCACGCTCCCAGACTCCTTGAACATCTTGAAACCACCATAAATGGAAACCTGAAAGTGAAAAATGCCCTTTTCTAGGCCCCAGCGTTGGGAGCGACTCCACCTTCTTGGAGCACCTATAACCCAACACCACCAGCTCCAACTGTAGAGCAAGGTCAGGCTCTGGTAGTAACAGGGAGGACTGTCTCCAGGGAGCGTTGTCCATCCTTCCCTGCATCATATGTTGGCTAGAGGGACAGTCCGTGATGCTGAAATTCCTTCCCTGGGGGAGATGTAAACAACTCTACTTCTCCGTCTAAGGTCCCAACAACAAATCAAGGTCCCACCAGCATTCACTCTGGGAAACCAGTGAGTTTACCAAGCTTACCTACAGAGCGCAATGGGAGAGGGTTGAGTTCATGGAAGGCCACATGCTCTGCCCTCTCCACACCAACCCAGCCCTCAGTTCCACAGTAGCACGTTTGCAAAATGGTCACAGCTGCTCTCAGTCCAGTAACAGGCACTCAGAACTCTTTTAAACACACATTAGCCTTAAGTTGTTCTGGAAAATTGCCAGCTGCACCACTAAACCCATCTACTTTGGTAGCTTGGAGGAAACCTGTTAAGCGCCATTGTTTCTCTGAACAGGCTATAGTTCCCGGTTTCTGAGAGGCATGCTTCGCTGAACCCTGGTTTCCAACAAGTCCCCCCCCCTCTCCACTGTCACTCTGATCTGTGTTTTCTGAAGTACTGATGAGGCCAAACATTCTTCATGAGCTCTTCGGTTATTTATTGACCTTTGGAGGAATATCTACTCAGAACTTCATGTGTGTTTGGCTTGGTTCTTTTTCATTACACTTAAATGTAGCTGGAGTTTTCTCCAGTCCTGCCCAGCCCCACGGACCCCACAACCGCTTATAAAATAATCACTCAGAAGCTTATATTAATTAAACTGCTAGGCCATTAGCTCAGGCCTACCACTGACTAGCTCTTACACTTAAACTCAGCCCATTTCTGTTAATCTATATGTCAACACGTGTTCCGTGGCTTGACCTGTTGCCTTTACATGTTGCTCCCTGGACGGCAGGCTGGCGTCTCCTGACTCAGCCTTCCTGTTGCCAGAATTCTCTTCTCTGCTTGTCCTGCCTATACTTCCTGCCTGGCTACTGGTCAATCAGCATTTTATTTATACAGAGCGATAGCCACAGCACTTAAATTTTTTTATTCAGTGTACGGGTGGCTCACGTGTGCCACAGCATGGATGTGGAGCTCAGAGGACAACTTGTGGGAGTCAGGTCTCTTCTTCCATGTGGTTCTAAAAATGGCACTCAGATCATCAGGCTTGCTGGCAAGCTCCTTCCCCCGTGAGCCACCTAGGCAGCCCTACTCTAATTATTGACCAGTTCATGGAACTTGGGTATTCTTTTTCGTTTTTCCTCATTTCTGATATGAATGCGGCAGTAAGAGATGCTTAAAACAAAATAACTCATAAAAGACCAGAATAAGGTGGGTATGGGGGGTGCACACTTGTGACCCCAGAACTTGGGAGGAGGAGGCAGAAGGGTGGGCAGTTCAAAATGGTCCTCAGGTACACAGTGAATGTGAGGCCATGGGCAACAGGAGACCCTGTCTCAATCCAATGCCCCATCCTTGCCCACACAAAAAAAGAGCCAGATAAAGCTGGGAATGGCTTCTCAATAGCCTCCTCTGGAGTTCTTGAAGAGCAAATACATTAACTCAGCCACCCCACACAACACCCAGCACACCTCCATTCAGCTGACATCCCTTTCCTGGAAAGGTATGGGCCATTTTGGCTCTGGCTAAGGCATGTATTAGCAGGAAGAGGGCCAAAAATCATTAGAGGTGGATCCTGATTCCAGTAGAAAATTCCAAGTCTGACAGAGGAAAGGGAGAAGGGTTAGAGCTAAGGTAGCAGTGTGCCAGCGGCCTGGGGTGGGGAGCCACAAGGAGGAGGTTGCCAATGGCACAGATTCCTGTCCCAGCCCTGTGCAGTTTCCTCTCAATGGTGGCATGATGGGGCCACACTCTCCTAAATGGGGAAGCATTTTTTTGAAGGCAATCTTACGATATCTCTGTTAATTTTGCCTACAATGGCTTTCCTCCTTTTTCTTTTGATGTGAGCTGACCTCAGCTCATTTTGACCATTTGGCAATCCTCAGATCCAGGATCCACCAAGGGTCACACTAACATCCTACCAGGCTGAGGTCAAAGTCCACCACACACACAACCACTGTCCAGCAAACAGGCACAGAGCCTGAAAACCTCAGCCAGGGGTAGTGTCCCCTCTAAGATGGCTGTCACACTCCCTTGATCCCAGAGCAGCTCACTTTATGGAATTAGACCACATGCTCCTTGGTGAAATACGGAGATGCAGACCCAGCGGGACTTAGATCTCAAGGGTCAGAAAGAGCCAGGTCCATGGAAAGTATATGAGACCCTCTGTGCAGTCTCCACAGCTTGTCAGTAGATATGAAGTTATTCTGAAGCAAAGCCTAACTTCAAAATAAACAACAACAAAATGTGTCTAAAAATTTAACTGAAGAAAATATGCCATGTCAAAATATCCATATTAAAAGGGGCTCCTCAGTGGTGATACGGTTTGGATGTTTTACCTACTTGATGAAAAGAAATCCTTCCAGCTGGAGTCGTGTCTTATAGTTAAGAGCACTTGCTGTCTTCAGAGGACCCAGGTTCAGTTTCCAACACCCACATGGCTGCTCACAACCTTATGTAACTCTGGTTCCAGCGGATCCACCACCCTCTTCTAGCTTCTGTGGGCACTAGGCATGACTGTGGTGCACAAAGTCAAAATATAATAATAATAATAATAATAATAATAATAATAATAATAATAATAAAACAATTCTTAAAAAGAAAAGAAAAAGCCATCTCTTTTGGCAAAGGAAATCAAAACCCTCAGGATATAGCCCTGGCTCTTTACCAAAAGGGGTGAGGGGTGCTTTGTGATGGTTTGAATGAAAACACCCCCATAGGCTCAAAAGGAGTAGTACTATGAGGAAGTGTGTCACTGGAGGTGGGCTTTGACGCTTCAAATGCTCAAGTCAAGCCCAGCATCACTTTCTCTTCCTGCTGCCTGCTGATCCAGATGTAGAATTCTTGGCCCTTCTCCAGTACAACGCCTGCCCAGTCACTACCATGCTTCCCAACATGATGATAATGGACCAAACATCTAAACCTGTAAGCCAGACCCAATTAAATGTTTTCTTTATAAGAGTTGCCAGGCTCATGGTGTCTCTTCACAGCAACAGAATACTGACTAACACATGCTTCATTTTGTCATTATGATTATAACCCAGAAAACAAGGTTCAATTAGCTTCTTAGTCTGCCTACTGTATCAGACTTCAGAGGCCAATAAGAAAGGCGGGGCACATCCACTGGGAGTGAGATGACCTCAAAGGGTGATTAGTGACTGTCACTTAAGGGTAGTGGCCTCAGAAGGGTAGGGCCAGTGGCAGGGAGCCATGAGCCCTTTAAACAGACGGCATGACACCTCAGTGTCCTGGTGCTGTGCCTAGCCTATCTGAAGCCAGCTAGTAGTCTGCTAAAACATTCGATTACAAAGGACAGGTCACAGGGTTGGATGACTCAGGTGGTGATTCAGGTGTGAGCTCAAAGAAATCCTGGCTTTAGGGCATTTGAGGGGAGTGGCAGCCAGAGAATCAGAGAGTCAGCCCTCACCCAGAAGCAGTGAGGGAAGGCACTGCGGTCCAGCCTCTGGCCTCCTCCTGACTGTGGGGGGCAGAGTGTGCTCCTAGCATGTCGCCACACCCCCTCAGGATTTCTAAGAAACACTCGGCCTGCGTGCAGTGGTTCCCTGACGCCAGCTGTGCTACAATCTGGGCACATTTTAACTTGAAAATGTACAAACATCCTTCCAGCTGCTTCCTGCTTTTTCTTCCTGGGCCAGAACGATGTAGGGGGAGAGAGCAGTTCTGGAATCAAATGCAGAGGTGCTATGGAGGCCGGGGGAGGGGTGGTCAAAGAGCAAACTCCTGTCTAAGGAGGCAATATGAAAGGAGCTGCTTAATAGTTCAGAGCCCCAACTGAGCTGACACCGAGCAGAAGCGAAGGATCCATGCCTTCTCTCTTCATCAGTGTGCAAATATCCCGGTTGACCCCTAGATGGAAAGGAATGGCCAGTGACATAGAGCTAAAACCACCATTCACTCACTCACTCACTCATTCATTCAACAAAGTCCTCATCACTGCTATTGCATGCCATGCAGACAGTACCCAGTGCCAAGGTTGCACACGGGGTGAGGCAGACATTCTCTGCTTCACGGACCTCAGAATCTGCCCTGGTTCTCAAACATTAAGGGCCCCACCCCTGAAATCTCCAGTTTCGTAGGTCTTGGTAACCTTCAAGCTTGTGTTTCTGAAACATACCCTGAGTGACTGAGCTGCTGTCCCAGCTAATTCTCTTCCTGGCTTCACGGGAGGAAATGGAGCCTGGCATATGTTACAGCCTGAACTTAGCGGCCCCAGAGCCAAGGCCATCCCAGGTCCACCCAGTGAGGAAAAGCCGTATCTTAACGCAGAGGCAGGCCTGGGAAGACCTCACAAGGCCCAGGCTCCCACCCTGACAGGAGAAGAGGGACAGCATGAGAAGTCTCTCGTTGACTTTTCTGAAATAAAGGTCTTCTTCACCCATGCCAGGTGTGGGCCTACACCCTCAGTGCCGGGTCTGGGCTGGGGGCAGGTGAGAGCCATCCTCTCTCCACCTGAGCAAGGCCTCACCGTGTGCACACTGGTTGTTAGTGACTTTCAAGTTGTGCATTCATGTTCACAATCAACTTCAGAACATTTCCATCACCCTAACATGAAACCCCCTTCAGCTACTAGTCTCCTGCCCGCCCCCCCAGCTCTAGGCAAGCACTAACCTTCCAGCTACAGCAGTGGTTCTCAACCTGTGGGTCATAACCCCTTTGGGGGCCTAAGACCATTGGAAAACACAGGTATTTAGATTATGATTCATAACAGTGGCAAAATTACAGTTATAAAGTAGCAATGAAACTAATTTTATGATTGGGGGTCACCACAACATGAAGAACTGTATTAAAGGGTTGCATCATTAGGAAGGTTGAGAACCACTGATATACAGACTCCAGGCATTTGGTAAAAATGTAATCACACTTGATGCTGTCATTAGAGTTTGACGTGTGTACGTGTGTGTGTGTGTGTGTGTGTGTGTGTGTACACAAGTATGCTCACATGTCATGAGCATGTATAGGCCAGAGGGTGGTGTTAAATGTCTTCCTCAGTTGTTGTTCTTATTATTATTATTTTAAGACAAGGATAGCCTTGACTGGCCTGGAACTCTCTATGTAGATCAGAATGACCTCAAACTCGTAGAGATCGGCCTGCATCTGCCTCTCAAGTGCTGGGATGAAAGATATGTAACACCCCACCCAGTCTATTAATTTATTTCTAGACAGGCTCTCACTATCTAGGTCCGGCTGGCCTGGAACTTGCTATTTAGACCAGGCTGGCCTCAAAGTCACAAAGATCTACTTCCTCCTAAGTGCTAAGCTTAAAGGCTACCATGACTGTCTCACTGTGGTGGTTTGAAAGAAAATGGCCCCCATAGGGAGTGGCACTATTAGGAGGAATAGCCTTGTCAGAGTAGGTGTGGCCTAGTTGGAGGAAGTATGTCACTGTGGGGGGTGGGCTTTGAGGTCTCCTGCGCTCAAGCTATGTCCAGGGTCACAGACTCCTGCTGCCTGCAGATCAAGATGTAGAACTCGCCGGGCGTTGGTGGCGCAAGCCTTTAATCCCAGCACTCGGGAGGCAGAGGCAGGCGGATCTCTGTGAGTTCGAGGCCAGCCTGGGCTACCAAGTGAGCTCCAGGAAAGGCGCAAAGCTACACAGAGAAACCCTGTCTCGAAAAACCAAAAAAAAAAAAAAAAAAAAAAAGATGTAGAACTCTCAGCTCCTTCTCCAGCACCATGTCCGCCTGCATGCCGCCATGTTCCGCCATGATGATAATGGACTAAACCTCTGAACTGTAAGCCACCCCAATTAAATGTTTTCCTTCTAAGAGTTGCTATGGTCATGGTGTCTCTTCACAGAAATAGAAACCCTAGCTAAGACACTTACCTTATATATTTTTAATTTTTTATATTTTTTATTTTAGATGTATGTGTGTTTTTCCTGCAAGAGTGTGTATGTGCCACACACATGCATGCCTGATACTGAAGGAGCTCAAAAGAAGGCATCAGGTCCCCTGAAACTGGAGTCATAGATGTTTGTGAGCTACCGTGCAGGTGCTGAGAACCAAACCCCCACCATCTACAAGAAGCAAATGATTCTAACCACTGAGCAATGTCTTCTGCCCCTTATTTATTTTTGATATTACTTGTTTTCACATTTAGTTAGTGTACAGATGTGTGTGCATGTGTGCCCACGCTTGTGCAAAATGGACTAGATCACACCACTGCACCCGGGATATGAGTCAGGTCCTCATGTTTGCACAGCAAGCGCCTCACCCACTGAGCCACCTCCTCAGCCCCCCAAAATTAATTTTACCAGGAAAATGGGACTACCTTTAACAGGTCCAGAGAAATAGCTGGCAGAAGCCTGGGTGGAGACAGAACGTTGAGGAGTACCTGCTGGATCCCGGAGCCTTACATCCCAGGATGCCAACTCCCACTCACGGGACCCTAGAGAGCAGTGTCACAGGCACACTGAGTGAGGGCCTGGCTCACATGTGCTTACGATAAGGAAGCTCCTCAATGAGAAGAGGCTTCTTGAAAGACGAGGGAACCTCTTGGAACCCCACGGGGGAGCCAGCCCGACTCCATTTTGAAGGCAGGAGCCATTATGCTATGGTGTTAAAAATGAGTTTCCATTTATTGTAAGAGCTAAGCTTCTGTTTTTAAGTCTCTGCTTCCTAGAACTTGACCTGTCCCAACCCATGTCCTTGACTTGTTTTTTTAGAACACCCTGACCCTTTGTCTTAGGGTTTCTATTGCTGTGAAGAGACACCATGACCACAGCAACTATTATAAAGAAAACATTTAATTGAAGTGGTGGCTCACAGTTTCAGAGGTTTAGTTCATTATCATCATGGTGTGCCATGGCGGCATGCAGGCAGACATGGTGCTGGAGGAGCTGAGACTTCTACATCTTGATACTCAGGCAGCAGGGAGAGACTGTGTCACACTAAGTCTAGCTTGAGCACAGGGGACCTCAAAGCCCACCTCTACAGTGACACACTTCCTTCAACAAGGCCACATCTACTCCAACAAAGCTACACCTCCTAATAATACCATTCCTATGGGGGCCATTTTCTTCTAAACTACCACACCCTTCCTAATCAGTGACCACATGATGATGGCTGCTGGGTTTGGTTTTTGGTTTTGTTTTGTTTCATTTCTGAGATTTTTCAGTCCTTCCTAACTGTCCCATTGTCTCGATCCTGTGAACCTGCTCTGCAACTGCTCCCGATTTTACTCCTTAAAAGGACTCAGGGCTGCTGTTTCGAACCCCATTTAGGAGGCAGTTAATGGTCAGCTCTAATTTGACTCAGAAACTGTGGTAGTAGTCTTGTTCTCGCCCAGTGAGATTGGTACCATCCAATCCAAGTGATCTCATTAGGAGTCACAGGCACACTGAGGCTTTTTGAAAAGCCGGACTACGGTTGTGTAGAGATGCTTTCTCTGCCTCTCTTCTGTAGAAGGTTCAATCTGGAGCCAGAGTCAGCAAGGCCATCTTCCAAGCTCTCCCCTGCTGAAGAGGTTCAGGAATTTTCAGCCACTTTGAGGCTCCTTGTCACAAGGAGAGAAGGACACTTTGGGGCTGTTCTAGGATCCTCTGACTCCTTGGCAGTCCCTGGTCCTCCTGGCTGACCCCAGATGTCACCAGACTTCTCAGAAGTCCTGAATTGCCCTCCACCTGTGTCAGGTCTCATATGCCATAGTGATGTGGGAATACTGGGGTGTCTTTGAGAACTAAGGAGTCTTTTGGGGGGAGCTAGAATACCATAAACTAGATGACCACTAAATTTTCCCCAAAAACAGGCTTGGGGGTTAAATTCATGGACCACATTAGAGAGAAGTTTATAAAGTCATAGGTAGGACTGGCATGGTGCTCAGCCATATGACTGACACTCAGCACGTCAAAGAGGGAAAGGGGACTTCAGAGAAAGAGGAAGAAGCCCAAAGTACCAGAAAACACACACTTAGGCGCTGGCTGGCACCTGGAAGCAAAGGACATAAGGGGAGACTCGGAAAGGTAGGCATACCCATGGAGCCTCGGGGAGGCTTGTAGGAACTGTGCTAGGGGGCAGGAATTCTGGCAAGAAAAAGTACATCATCTCATTAAAGGAATAATTATTCCTCCCACCTCTTTAGCATAACTTGAAGTAGGCAGGCCTTCCTTCCTGAGGGGGGGGGGGGGCCCTGCCTAGGAGTTTGACCTGGCCAACTGTATTAACTCTTAAGGGAAGTTAGGAGACACAACCACACGTCTCCACCCAGATAATTCTTCTGCTAGGAGCCAACAGCTTTCCCTCTAATGGACCTTCAATGCCTCTGCAACACCAGCTCCCTGCCAGCTGGTTGCTTTGGTGGCTGCAGCTGCTGCCTCTGCAGCAGCCCCACATCTCCCTGTAGGCAATCTCATCACCATGGCTTCTCTGTTCAAACCTTTGCTTGTCCCAGTACATGCACCATGGGAAAGCCAGGACCCAGGTCAGCAACAGAGAACACGAGCCTCTGGGAAGCCTCCCAAGTGTCTCTCACTCTATCAAGCCTGAGACAGGAATGCCAGGATTCCACTCAGAAGGAACGGGCTCTTCAATTCGGTTCTGCTCAAGAACAGTAACAGAACTGTCACTCTGCCCCCACCCCCATCATATCCGTGGTCTGGGGCTTTCAGTGCAGGTGCAGAATACAGTCTGGGGGCTCAAGCCAAAGGCAAGGCCCCAAGTCCCACGCCCTGCTATGCTGCCCTCTTCCTAGCAAATAGCTCAGGTGTGACAGTAGACGAACTGGAGCCGAAGGGGGAAGACGGATGTCTGAGAAGGGCGTGAAGGAGAGCAGGGAATGGAGACATCACAGTTGGAAGTGTGACCCCAGCCGGAACTGGGGGGTGACTCCAGAGAGCCAGAGCTGTGGGACAGGATCCACACCCACCCCAGATAAAGGCTGAAGGTCAGTCAAGTGGGTACGGGTAAGAGAGCTAGCAGCAGCAGCACCTTTGGGCTCAGGCTGTAGGGAGAAGGCCTGGAAACAAAGCATAGTTCTCAGCATGAGGAGGGCCCTGGGCCCAGGAGGCTGAGAGGCCTGAATTATTAAGCCTGTGAGAGAAATTGGCTCTCACAAAGGCCAAGGGGAACAGATCTGCCCCTCCCCGCTCTCGCTCACACTCCACCTGGAGGGAAAAATACAGCCACCACAGTGTGACCAGAGTGTAAACAGGCAGTCCGGGCTGGCTTAGGAGGACAGCCACACCTGGCCCCGCCCCCACTCCACCTGCCCCTTCGGATCTCAGGGCCTTATGTTTACAGGCTTGGGCTCACTTCCATCTCCCTGGGCTGAGCTTGGGCACACACATTTTTAGCATTCTCCTTCCAGTAAAGTAGTTTGGTGTCCCGTGTCCCTTCTGGTCTCATTGTCATCCCCCAACCCTGGCCCCCCAGTGAAAACCTGCAGTTCCCTCCAGGCCGCCCCCTCGCACAAGGAAAACCAGCAGCTGCAGACCAGCAGATTCTGGGGCTGGCTCGAGGTTTCTCCTCCTTCGGGTCCTCTGCACACCCAGGGTTAATGAGCTCTTACAAGGGTCGAATTTCCGGTGTCTAGAAAAGAAGAGCAGGATGACCTACCTAAAAGCGGGTCAGAATGGTGCTATGAAACCTGGAGGAAGCGATGTCAGCCTTCCACGGGCCGTGCTTCTGGACTGTCCCACAAGAAAAACCCAGGTGGCCTGAGGATGATCAGCGTGGTTCATGGGGTCGCTAACTCCGTTCTGGTTTTCTCGCCTACAGTCCATCTCTTCTCAAATTCCCGGAAACCACAGATTTCCTATTAATATTAATATTCCAGAAGGAGTCCAGGTTCTTGGGTCCCCAAAGGAAGAATTTAGCAGACAAGACAACTTACTAAGAGTACACTTCCAAGGGACCAAGCTGGAACAAGGCCAGAGCAGCCCAAAGGCTGTGCTGTACCTAGCTGGAGTTTCACATGAGTAACATGGGGTTACCACACATGCTTGGTTACCAGTAGTTACATATCAAACCTGACTTTTTCTTATAGCTGTATGAATTCTAAGCCACATACAGTCATATAACACTCCCACAACAGGTATACAGAACAAGCCTGTCACCCACAACTCTCCCTGCTACAGTCCATCCCTTCAAAACTATGCTTTTGACTTCCTGAGAATTATTTTGTGATAGGATGCAGATGGAAGGCGGTGACTGGGATGCCATGGGTGTGCCTGTATTTGCCAACCTTCCAGCCCAGGCCTGCAGGATTCCCAATCTGTCTAACCCAGGGTAAGACTGGTTCTCCAAATCCAGCTCTGCCCTCCCCAACAAAGCTTCCAGAAGCCACTGAATTAGACACAAGAACATGTACAGGGAAACCCTTACACTCTGTGTGCTCTAGGGACACTTAGTCCAACTTCCAAAGTCCCCAGAGTCTATCACAGTCTCAACCCTGTTTTAAAAGTACAAAGTCAAAAATCTTTTTGGAGACTCATAACAATATCTTAACTGTAATCACCCATAAAATCAAAATAAAAAAGCAGATCACATACTTCCAAAATACAATGGCACAGGATATTGATGGGAATTCTAGCCAGGGTCCGATGATTGCTCATGCCCCAGCAAGACACTTAGTCATTTCTGCCTAGTCATTTCCGGGTCATACGTCCTATGTAATCCATGTGCTGTGTGGTCACGTAAATTGTGTGCAGTGTGACCACATGATCTATACGCATGCATGGAATAGCCACGTGGGCCCATGTGAGCATGTGCAGGGTAGTCCTTAAAAGGCAGATCCCATGTCCCCTCCCTCTTCTCATGTCTTTGCAGCAGGCCTGATCACACCCTGTCCTTTCCTCTTCTTAATAACACTCTTGATAGTGGGTTTTTGTTGTGTTTTGTGATTTTTCCTCGCAGGGTAAGAGCGCCACTAAAACCAACATTGGGTCGTGTAAAACAGGCCCTCCTGGCACTTTGCACCCAGGAACCTGTACCGGGGATTCTGCTCTGTCCATGACAGCCCACTTTCCACTTGCCTGACTGCCAGATCCTGCACACAGTACCGGCTACTGCAATTGTTGAGTCCCCTACTTTTCAGACAGCATAAACAGTCTCCTGGACCCATGGGAATGACCATCAAGTGTCTGGCGCCCCTCTGGTGTCCCTGAGACTGGGGGTACCCTGGGCCATGGCCTTCACTGGCTACAGTCGGTCCCTATCGCAGGCTAAATTTTCTAGCCATCTCCCACGTCTGCAGTTTGAGATATAATTCTCGCGGTCGGACCCCGGTCCTTGGGCTGCATCCTCAGTCTGCATAAGGCTGACACGTTTCTCTGGCTTGATGGAGCAGTAAATGCTGTTAGACTCCCAGGGGGTCTCCGCCTTCACGTGCCTTGGCCCCCATCCCCCCACCCCACCCCCACCTCCACCTTGACAAAGTGTCATGGCGGTTTGTGCCTGTTTACAGATCTATCCTTGGCCTTAGGGACGCCTGAGGTTTTGGCTTTGGATCACGTTTGTTTTTTTATTTTTTTTTTTTTTTCTCCCTGCTGCAGACATAGGAAATAATGCGTCCAATCCCATCAGTCTCCCCTCTCCCCTAGGATGCCTTCTGGAAGCTCTAAATCCTCTCAGCTTACTGCCTTGCTTAAAGATTCCTAAGCTTGTCCGCCTCTGTACTAAGAAATGGCCCAAATATGCCTTAGAAAATAACAAAAAGTGGCCGCCGAGTGGTTCCTTAGACGCTGATATTTTACGGGAATTATCTAACTACCACCAGCAAACAGGTAAATGGAAGGAGTTGCCTTATATTCAGGCTTTTTTCTATCTAAGCTCTAAACCTTCTCTTCTCATTCCTTCTCTCCTGCCCATGTGCTCTTAGCTATGCCTGAGCTGGACAAATCTCTGACTCTGGAACCTCTAACTCTAGAACCTGCAAATGAACCTCTGCCCATCCGACTCCCAGGGCACCTGTCCCTTCGGCTCCTCCTCTGGCTTCATCCACCTCTCCAGCACCTGGCATTTCCAAAGGCCCGACTCTGGCTCCAACCTTCACACCTCCCACTACCCGCTCTTGGACTGCTAAAGGGTCTGACCCCAGCCATTCAAACCTGCCAACCATTCTCCTTTGCAAGAGGTGGCCGGAGTAGATGGACTGGTTAAGGTCCACGTCCCATTCTCTCTCACAGAACTCTCTCAGATAGAAAAGAAATTGGATTCCTATGCCTTTAAGTCTGCTTCCTTAATAGACAATTCCAATATATTACCCAATCTTATAGTCACCTTTCATGATGTATATATATGCTAATATATGATATTTATGCTAATATATGATACTTGCTAATAACCTACTTCCTGAGGAGAGCAGGTGAGTTTGGGAGCAGGCTAGAACACATGCAGATGAGGTTCACCAAACCAACCCCGCACACCCTCCAGGGGCTGAGGCAGTTCCTGATCAGGACCCACACTGGGATTATAACACCCAGGGCGGGTCTCTAGCCAGGAATAGATTTATCACCTGCCTCCTGGCAGGCCTCCATAGGGCTGCCCTAAAACCAGTAAACTACAGAAAGCTTAGAAATGTAATTCAACATAAGGACTAAAATCCGTCTCATTTCTTAGAACGGTTCACTAAGGCTCTTCTTCAATATACTAGCTTAGATCCTGAAAGCCCAGAGGGCAAGCAGCTCCTTATGACCCACTTTGTCTCACAGAGCTTCCCCGACATAAGGGCTAAACTTAAGCACTTGGAGAGAGGCCTTCTGACCGCACAGGCAGAAGTGTTAGCAGTGGCATTTAAGGTGTACCATGGGAGAGATGAGAGAGTCTGTAAACAGAACTGCCAAATGCTGGTACACGCTATCTGACCAGCTCCCCGAAAGCTGCTGGGTCCCTGTTTTAAGTGTGGGAAAGAAGGCTATTGGGTTAGGGCTTGCACCACCACCCCACGGGGGGCACTCATAGAGCTTTGTCTGAAATGCCACCAGGAGGGCCACTGGTCAGCTGACTGCCCTCGTGCACCTCGTGGCATGGGGACATCAAATCACGACCACCTCTGGCCGACTTCCTAGGCTTGGCCTTCAGCGATGACTGAGGCTGCCCAGTTCCCAGGCCAGCCACTCCCATCTCACACAGGGAACCCAGGGTAGTAATAATAATATCTGGGCAACCCATTTCCTTCCTTTTGGACACCAGAGCCATTTACTCAGTTCTGAGGGAGTTTTGGGGTTCCACCTCTCCTTCTCATCTCCCTATTATCAGGGTAGAGGGACAGCCTTACCTGCCTCATCAGACACCACCACTTAATTGCATTTTCAGAGGCATCCCTCTCACACACACATTCTTAGTGGTGCCAAGCTGCCCTGTACCTTTAATGGGAAAGGATCTTCTAGCTAAGGTAGGAGCGCCCATTTCATTTGCTTCCCATATTCACCTCACCCCAGACTCGCCAGCAGCTCCTTTTCTTCTTCTCCTAGCCACCCACCCTACTGACTCTAACAGTTCCTTTCCCTTGCCAGCCTCTCAGGTAGACCCAAAAGTCTGGGACACCCAGAACCCTTCTATCGCTAGGCACCATCTGCCTATTACTATCCAGTTACAGGACCCTACCAGGTATATCACCCAAGCTCAGTACCCTCTCTCACTCCAGAGCCTAAGAGGACTTACATCTATCATTTCTGACCTTCTCAGGAAAAAGCTGCTCCATCCAACCTCTTCACCTTTTAACACCCCCATACCTGCAGTGAAAAAGTCTAATGGAACCAACTACCTGGTTCAAGACCTCCAGCTCATTAATTCTGCAATGTTCCCTCTCCATCTGGTAGTGCCTAACCCTTATACTCTCCTGTCCACTGTCCCTTCAGGAACCTCTCACTACTCAGTTCTAGGCCTCAAGGATGCCTTCTTTTCTATTCCTCTCAGTCCTCAGTCTCAAAATATCTTTGCTTTCACCTGGAATGACCCTGACACTCATCTGTCTACACAGCTGACCTAGACTGTCTTGCCACAAGGATTCAGGGACAGTCCACACCTATTTGGTCAGGCTCTGGCCTCTGACCTGCTTTCTCTGTCTCTCCCTGGCTCTAAACTAATACAGTATGTAGATGATATTTTACTCTGCAGCCCGTCCTTACAGGTTAGCCAAACTAACACCTCTGCTCTCCTGGATTTCTTGTTCAGCTGAGGCTATAGGGTATCCCCTTCCAAAGTTCAGCTGTCCACTCCCCAGGTCACCTATTTGGGTCTAACCATTACTCCAACCCACAAGGATATTACTGTAGATAGAAAGCATCTTATCCAGTCTCTTACAGTCCCTTCTACCAAACAGGAGATTCTGTCTTTCCTAGGAATAGCTGGCTTCCTATGGTCTTGGGCTCCATCTTTTTCTCTCCTTGCTTACCCCTTATATGAGGCACCTATGGGCTCCCCACATGAGCCCCATTACTAAACCCTTCCAGAAGCTCCAACAGGCTCTTCTCTAGGCCCCAGCACTTCATCTCCCAGACCTAACCCGTCCCTTCTCCCTCTATGTAGCAGAGAAGGAGGGATTTGCCCTCGGAACCCTAGGACATCAGCTGGGACCCTCCTTTGCACCTGTAGCATACCTGTCAAAGAAGTTAGACCTCACCACTCAGGGATGGGCACCCTGCATTCGTGCCTTAGCAGCTGCAGAGCTCCTTATTTGGGAATCAAAGAAGCTGACCTTGGGGTCACCATTACTGTCTTCTCTCACCATAACCTGTCCCATCTCTTAGCTTATAAAGGCTTACAAGCTTTACCTCTTTCCCAGGTTATTTCTCTCCTGGTGGCATTACTAGAAGATGCCACACTTACTTTCCAGACCTGTCCACCCCTTAATATTTCAAGCCTCCTCCCTCAATCTAACACTAACTATTCTCCTTCTCATTCCTGCACTGAAACCTTGGAGGAACTGTTACCTCACACATACAGGAGGGCACATTTCCTCAGGCCACTTATACCTGGTACACAGATGGCAGCTCCTTTTTACATGAGGGGACTCATAAAGCAGGCTATGCCATAGTGTCAGATACTGAGGTAATAGAAGCACAGGCATTACCCGCACACACCACTAACTAACAGGCTAAGCTGATAGCTCTCACCCTGTGCCTTCCAATTGGCACAGGGGCAATCTCTAAATGTTTACACAGACTCCAAATATGCTTTTCGTATCCTCCTGTCCCATGCTGCTATTTGGAGGGAGCGTGGCCTCCTCACAGCGAAAGGGAGATCTATATCTAACTCAGGCCAAATAATGGCCATGCTAAAGGCTTCCCACCTCCCCAAGGCTATAGGGATTATCCACTGCCGGTCTCATCAGACCAACAGCTCCATCATCTCCAACGGAAATAACCAGGCTGACCAGGCAGTTCAGACAGCAGCCCTCCAGGGCCAAGTCTCACCCCATGCAGGGAATCCATACAGTGCAGCCCACACCCTCACAGGCAACTCCTGACACTAGGCAAATTCTGTCCTATCTACACCAGCTCTTTTACCCTAATAGTCATGCTCTGCCTCAATTTGTAAAAGCTCACCTGCAGCCCACCTCTGAGGACTTACAGTTCTTAAGAACTATTACTGCCTCTTGTGAGATTTGCCAAAGGACAGACCCTAATACCAGGTACAAAAGTCAGCCTTTTCCCACCCACCAGGCTAGAGGTTCCCTTCCAGGGACTGACTTGCAGTTCCATTTTACCCATATGCCCACTGTCAGGAGAATTAAATATCTCCTCATGATGGTGGACTCATTTTCAAATTGGGTGGAGGTGTACCCTGTTTCTAATGAGTGGGCTCAGACAGTTGCAGATCTCCTTCTCTGAGAAATTATTCCTCAGTTTGGGGTTCCTGCTTCCCTTCAGTCTGACAATGGTCTGGAGTTCACCTCCTAGGTTTCCCAGACACTAGCTAAGGCTCTTAACATTCCTTGGCATTTTCATATCCCATACCATCCTTAATCCACAAGAAAGGTGGAGCACACCAACTAACTGGTCTTTAAAATCTATTCTTACTAAGATGTCATAGGAACTTCACCTCGACTGGGTAAGATTATTGCCTCTAGCTCTTTTCAGGATGAGGGCCCTTCCTAAGAAGCCTCTTTCAATTTCTCCATTTAAACTAATGTATGGGAGACCAGTTCTAACACCAGGTCTTCTATCCAGACATCCAGCCATTCTAGATACCTGTTAACTCCCCTGCTATGTTACCTAAGGTCTATCCTGTGGAACTTTGTAGACCATTCCTTACCTCAGCCATGTGATAGTCCTTGCCCACCCCCAATCCACATTGGGGATCAGGTTCTTCTTTCCTCTCCAGGCCAGTGCCCTTCACCCTTTTCCCCTACATGGCAGGGACCCTTCAAGGTAATTCTTGTAACCCCCACAGCTGCTAAGCTCAAGGGCTTTCCTCACTGGGTCCACCTGTCTCATCTGAAACCTTTTATCTCACCTCCATTCCAGAAAAATCTCTCTTCATACACAGTGACACAGACAGGGCCCTGCTCTCTCAAGTTCCAGAGGACACCAGGATCCACTGCCTTGTCACCAATTCCAGGAGAATGAAGTATCACCCCACAAGCTCTTCCTTTCTAGTTCCCATTCCTAATTAACTACTCAGCTAATTGTTATAGGACCACCATAGAGCTGGAGGCCAAGGACCATAAGATATATACCCAGGTGGTAAAGGAACAGTAACAGTTAAAAGGTATTTAAACCCCCCAGACCCAAAAGTGTCTGGGCTCTGCAAAAACAGACTTTAATATAAGTATCTATTACTGTTAAACGCTCTCAGCAATTGATCACCTGTGTCTCCTGGATGCTAAACTAATAAAGAAAACAGATGCCTTAAATAATCTGTCTCCGATAAAGCTTATCCAGGTCCCTCTCTCTCTCTCTCTCTCTCTCTCTCCCTCTCTCTCTCTCTCTCTCTCTCTCTCTCTCTCTCACACACACACACACACACACACACACACTCACTCTCACTAACACTAACACTAACCAATATAAGCAGAGTACTAAACACTACAATGTCATGTCATGGTCACCAGCCCAAGACCTTAATTTTCTCATGGCTGCTTCTTAATATGTTTAAATTTTTTTCTAAGCTCCAGAAACCAGCTTAAATCCATCTGGACAGGTTGGATCTACTTCAGATAAGTGCCAAGCCCAAACTTTCCTGGTCTCGGGACCCCCTCTCACCCTGGGAACCCCCCAAAGGAAAATAATAATAATAATAATAATAATAATAATAATAATAATAATTCTTTTTTCTAAGCTTTTCTCTGTCTCATAAGTATCCTGTAAGACACGAGCAGCCAGAGTTCCAAGCCAGGAAAGATGGACAACTCCAGGGCAGCAGATGACAGCCCACAATCCCAGGACACCTGTCTACCTCAGAACCCCCTTTCCTACCCCCCCAAGAGCCAATCAACACCCACCAAGTCAGCTGGAAGCAATTTTCAGGAGAAACAATGCCCCATACCCACTCATCCACCATCTTTTACAAAAACAAAGAGTCCAGGAGCATAGGAATTCTAGGCACACCCCCATGATTGCACATGCCCTGGCGAGACACTTAGTCATTTCCAGGTCATACGTCCTACATAATCCATGTGCTGTGTGGTCACATAAATTGCACTCAGCGTGACTATGTGATCTATGCGCATGCCTGGAGTAACCACATGGGCCCATGTGCACATGCAGGGGGTAGTCCTTAAAAGGCGGATCCCATGTTCCCTCCTTCTCCTCATGTGTCTTTCCAGCAGGCCTGATCACATCCTGTCCTTTCCTCCTCCTCTTCATAAAACTCTTGTTAGTGGGTTTTGTTGTGTTCCATGTCTTTTCCTCACAGGGGAAGAGCGCTGCTAAAACCAACAGATATACATTACCATTTTAAAATGTAGGGCAGGGAGCACAGTGAGGAAATACTGGACCAAAGCAAGACCAAAGCAGTTGGGCAAACTCCAAACTCTGCATCTCCATGTCTGATGTCAAAGCGCTCTTCGGATCTCCAACTCCTTTCAGCCTTGCTGACTGCAGCACACTTCTCTCTCTTGGGCTGGTTCCACTCCCTGTTAGCAGCTCTCCTTGGCAGGTATCCCACGGCTCTGGCAGTTCCAACATCTTGGGGTCTCCAAGGCAATCCAGGCTTTCACTTCACAGCTTCACACAATGGCCTTTCTAGGCCTCTATGCAGGGACAGCCCTGACATATGCCTGGCCTCAGTAGCCTTCCTTAGCTGCAGAAGGAGATTCCACAACCCTTTATTTGTATCCTTGACTCTAAAGCCAGAAACACATGGCCAAAGCTGCCAAGTTCTGCTGCTTGCTGGTGCTGGAACATGGCCCCCTGATTCAAACACATTTTCACCAGCTTTCTGTTTTCAATGGTTTTCTTCACTGCCTAAGTTTGGCCATCCTGAAACTCAATCTGTGGACCAGGCTGTCCTCCACCTCAGAGATCCACCTGCCTCTGCCTCCTGAGTGCTGGGATTAAAGGTGTGTGATACTACAACCAGCCCTAAGCTTTTCTTTATTTCCTTTTCACAAGTTGGAAACCTAGCTGGATGGAGTCCAGCTCTGAGGTCACGACTCCCTTTATTCCATCTAGCTACAGGCTTTTCTTTAGTCTTTTTATCCCCTTAAATGGATTTAGCTCCATTAAATTTCCTGCTGTCTCTTTTCTCCTCAGACTGTACATTTTGTATTTTTCCTTGCTCAGCTAGCTTACTCCTTTTCATTATAGATCTACATAAGACTGGACACTAATAACCAAGCAACTCACTCAACACTAGGTTGTTTTGAAACGTCCTCTGACTAACTGTTAATCCACAGCTCTTCAATTTAGCCTCAGGCAGATTTTTTTTTTTTGGACACGGTCAGAAAGCAGCCACATTCTTCATCAAAATGTCACAAGAACAGTCTCTAGGCCACATACTAATATCCTTCGCCTTTGAAACCTCTTGAGCCAGGGCCCCAAGGTTCAAATCACCCTCAGCACTATTGTCTTCCATACTCCTACAAGGACGGCCTATGAAGCCCAGCGTAAAGCTTTCAAATGTTTTTCTAGTACAAAGTCCACATTCCTCCAAACAAAAGCATGGTCAGTCCTATCACAACAATACCCCAGACACTGGTACTAACTTCTTGTCTTAGTTAGGGTTTCTATTGCTGTGAAGAGACACCATGACCACAGCAACTCATATAAAGGAAAAGAGTTAAGTGGGGCTGGCTTGCAGTTCAGAGGTCTAGTCCATTGTCATCACAGTGGAAAGCATGGAGGTGCACAGGAAGACATGGTGCTGGAGAAGGAGCTGAGAGTTCTACATCTGGATTGGCAGGCAGCAGGAAGAGACAGTGAACCACTGGGTCTAGCTTGAACTCTGAAACCTCAAAGCCCACCCCAGTGAGTGACACACTTCCTCCAACAAGGCCACACTCCAATAATGCCACTCTTTGAGTCTATGGGGGCCATTTTCACTCAAAGCCCCACAACACCCAAGCTGGATGTCCCACTGTCTTCCAGCCCTTAACCCTCTGCTTCTCTCTTCAAGACGGCATCTCAGGTTGGTACAAAGAAGAAAGGGTTGGCAGAGGGACCAGGATAGAGACCTTGCTAGTAAGGCTTCTCAGGACCTAAGTACAGTGGTGCTGCTCTTGATGCCTAGGGTATGTTGCTTTAGCAGTGACCCAGTGGAGATAAAAGTGCCTTTTATCCCTAGGCACAAGAACAGCCTCAGCCATGAGGATCAGGAATGCGGTCCACGGGAGACAGTGGGGGCAGCCATGGCAGGAGGGATGCCTGTAACAAAGGAGGTGGCTGTTATCTTCCAAACTAAACAGAAGCTTCTTTCCTCGTGTGTGTGTGTGTGTGTGTGTGTGTGTGTGTGTGTGTGTACACATATGTGTGTATCACATTACTTCTGGGGAAATGTGAACAATGTCACCCAGACAGGACACTGATGCCTGAACAAAGAAACAATTCCACCCAGGTGAGGCTTGGTGAACCACTGCGTTAATCAGGCTTACAAGGGCATGGGTGAAGATTTTCTTAAAGGAGTGTGTGTGTGAGTGACCCAAAGACAGCCACACCATGGTAATGTCCCACCCTGTCCTGGGGTTGCCCCTTCCGTTAACCTTCCTCCTCTTGTATACAACTTTAGACATTGTCATATGACGTTGTCATCAACAAATGTGTTGGGCTGCGTTCACAGCTACCTCAGGACACAGGCTGCAGTGGACACACCTGACTTCCCAAGAGTATAGCACCCAGAAGACAGGAGGGGTGGTGGGTAGAATCCCAGATGAGTCTCATTACACCACCACCCCCTTCTGCTAGGGAGTGCTAGTAGCTACTTACCAATTCCACAGACCTTGCTACGGTATGAGACTTAGGGTTTCTGGCCCCAACAAGCCAGGTTTGTTGGTTAGATGGCGCTCATGGCTGGCTGCCACCTGTGGAAGAATCATGAGCTATGGTTACCTTTCTAGAGCTTTATTAGGAGAGAGAGAGGGAGAGAGAGAGAGAGAGAGAGAGAGAGAGAGAGAGAGAGAGAGAGAGAGAGAGAGAGAGAGAGAGAGAGAGAGAGAGAGAGAGAGAGGGACCGCACGGAGGACAGAGGGTGGCAGGGGGGAGTAGGGAAAGAGACCCATGGAAGGGCACGCCCGCTTTTTAGGCTGGGACGCTGTCGCAGGCTGGTGACTTAATAAGAACATAATCCTTACAAGATCTGGTCACTAGTCCTCAATAAAGCAGTGAAAGGCACCAGATTATTAGAGAAAAGCAGAAAAAAAAGGAGATTTATTCAATATGAGCACATTGAAAAGGTATTTGATATACACTGACTCTCCCAAGTCTGTTTTTGGGGTCCTAACACAGGGACAGATTTAAATAGAAGAAAGTAAGGTAGGAGTGTGTGTGTGTGTGTGTGTGTGGTGTGTGTGTGTGTGTGTGTGTGTGTGTGTGTGTGTGTGTGTGTTGTGTGGTCTTTGTTTCCAGACTCCCAGGTAGACACGAGTCATTTTCCTGGGGTGACAGAATGACTGGAGACAAGTTCCTTAGACAGCTTTAAGATGGGGCTGGTCCCAGTGTTTGGAAGGAGTCTGGTGGAAGATCCACCTCAACTCCCCTCCCATCTCTTTCCCTAAACCCGCCCCTTCAAAGCCCGCCAAACACAGCTCCTCCCCCAGAGAGGCTCCCACAGGGTGTATAAGCTGCAGCCCTGAAAACAGACTCGTGGTTCTTCTGGTCTCTCGTCCCCGTGTCCTCTCTGTGGGGCCGGGGAATTGCCTGGCAGTGCTTTACCCACTAAACTTGGGCTTTCCAATTCGGTCTGACTGGTTTGTTGTGACAGTGGAGAGGCCTTCAGGAGACCAAAAACTCATCACCCAGAAGGAGTAAGACACGATCAGAAGGTCGGATCAGAGGAGAAGAGCTGTTAGGGAGCTGATGGGGCAAGGCAGTGATTTAATCAGGTGCATTTTATGTCTGTGTAATGGAGTCCCCATAAAGCCCCCCAAGCGTAGCTAGGCATAGGAGCACATACCTTTAATCCCAGCACTCAGGAGGCAGAGGTAGGAAGATCTCTTCAGCCAGCCTGGTCTACATAGCACATTCTAAGCCAGCCAAGGGTATATAATGAGACCCTGACTCAAAAACAGCAAACAAACAAAACCAAGTGAGCAAGCGGAGTGAAGTATTTCTGCAACCCCAGCACTTAAGGCAGCAGCAGCCAGACTGCTGCAGATTCGCCAGTAGACTGGACTACACGGTGAGTGAGTTCTAGGCCAGCCAGGGCTACATGCCGGGACTCTTTCAAATAAACAAAAGTCCTAAGTGGTGGAGTCGGAGCAGTAGTGCTGATGAATGACGAGTCCAGGCTGGATCTCGTCTCCAGTCCCGTGTGCTGTGTAGAACGCCAGCTTCCGGGCTCTGCTAGCCTTAAATGTTTCCACTTCTAAAGCACCCTTGACCTAAGTTACTCCCCTTGGAGCAGAAGCACCAAGAAAGAACCACTCTAGGACCTGTTTACAAGGGAGCAGCCACCTCCAGCCAGCGCTGAAGGAGGCGGCAAACAGTGACCCCTGGAAACGTATGTGTCGCTTCAGCCACGCCAGATGGAAGCCCTCACCCGGGACTACAAGAGAACTGGCATCCGAAGGTCAAAACGGGCCAGGCATGCACGCTGACTCGCCACCGGCCACTTGTCAGGAGCCACTTCACAGCAAAGGCCTCCTACCTCTGTCCCTAGGCGAGCACACATTCTCCTGCCTGTGACACTCAGTCCACTTGAAGCCCTCAAACAGACTGTCACTCTGACCAGCACCTCATGTCTCTGTGCTTGCAGTCTCCACATCTCTGGAGTTTGTAGACTCATTATCTGGTCCCCTACAAAAGGTCCCCCCTTCTTTGGCCTATAGCAGTGCTAGGGCCTCTAGCTTTAGCAAACTCTGAGCTATAGCCACTTTAACCCTTAGACATTCTGTAACCTGCATCGTCTATTGTTGTATGAAGTATAATATGCAGTCTAAGAGTTAATATTAGTAAAATTGGAATAAAAGAGCTTATGATTGCCAACAGCCAGCTTGACAAACTACACCCAGAGAAAATGACAAAGTTGGTAAACTTACTAGTTAAATCCTGGCAATATGGAGAGAGAGAAACCTGTCCATCGATGCTGCTTACATAACAGAGACTACTGTAAGTATATCAAGGTACTGAGAGGAGAGGATGGCTGGAGAGGTGTAGAAACTCTGCCTCTTCCAACACACCTTACCTTCTGCATGTCTTCACTGTTTGGAAGAGCAGAATATAATGAACAGTAAGCAAAGTGCTTTTCTGGTTCTGGGAGGCCTTCTAGAAAATTAACAGCTTGAAGGTCCTCGGGAACTTGTGATGTACAGTTGGTTGTTCAGAAGTGTAAGTAACCGGGGATTTGTGAGTTGTGTCTGAAGTATGGACAGCATTATGGAACTCAGCCCTTAACCTGTGGGGTCTGCAATTACTCAGTTAAGATCATAAGTGAGCAGGGTGGTGGTGGCACACACCTTTAATCCCAGTACTCAGGAGGCAGAGGCGGGTAGATCTCTGTGAGTTCGAGGCCAGCCTGGTCTACAGAGTAAGTTCCAGAACAGCCAAGGCTACACAGAGAAACCCTGTCTCAAAAAACAAAACAAAACAAAAAGATCAGAAGTAAATTGACAGACTAGGGATGTAACTCAGTGGTAGAGAGCTTATCTGGCATGTATGGCCATGGGCTTGATCCCCAGACAGACACACACACACACACACACACACACAAAACCAACAACAAAAAAGCCAAGATCTGAGCATCAAATAGTTTATTGCTACCGTGGTATTGTGGAATATTTAACTATACAAAGGTGTGTTACATTTGTTTATGCTGTGGAATATTTAACTATGCAAAGGTGTGTTACATTTGTTTATGTTGTGGAATATTTAACTATGCAAAGGTGTGTTACATTTGTTTATGCTGTGGAATAGAACTATGCAAAGATGTGTTACATTTGTTTATGCTGTGGAATAGAACTTTAACTGTATAAAGATGTGTTACATTTGTTTATGCTGTGGAATAGAACTTTATCTGTATAAAGGTGTGTTACATTTGTTTATGCTGCATTTGATTAATTATGGAAAGATGTGTGACTGTTTCACCTTGCCTGCCTAAGGTACCTGACTTGTCTAATAAAGAGCCAACGGCCATTAGCAAGGCAGAGAAAGGATAGGTAGGACTTGCGGACAGAGAGAATAAGTAGGAGGAGAAATCTAGTCTGGGAAAAAGAAGAGAGAAGAAGAAAACAAAGACAGAGAGGGACATGCTCGGGGCAAGAAGCCAGGCATCCACCAGCCAGACTCGAGAAGCAGTGAAAGTAGGATACACAAGGAAGAAAGGTAGATCAAAGGAAACAGGTTAATTTAAGTTAAAAGAGCGAGCCGGAAATGAGCCTAAGCTGGCTGGTGGCCCAAAAGAAAGCCTGCTGCTACACTGTGGTGTTACTGTTTGCACTCTGGAGGCTAAGACAGGATGGTGAGTTTAAGGTGAGATGGGGTAGGGTGAAATGTCCTCTCAAAAATGAACAGGCGAATGCAGTTATGGGACACCAGAGGACGGGTTGTCTTAGTCTGCTGTGTGCCACCACAACAGAAAACCAGTTCTGGGTGACTGATGAACAGTGTGGCCAAACTTTGATAACCAACTTACTCCCATCATTATAAACTGATCCATTCACCAAGACAGGGACCTTACGACCTAATCACTTCTTAGTAGTCCAGCTTTCAGTGTTGCTGTGCTCAGGATTAAGTTTCCAAATGAAGAACTCTGGTGAGTCAATCAAACCTCAACCCTGACTCACACTTTAAGATGCTCCTGTCCTGAGAAATGCAGTGTGTACAAATGTGAAGGAAGCAGCTTACTGGCTTAGTTCAAACACCGTATTGTAGATTGTGTTGGCTTTGCGGCTTAAATAGTAGCCGCTGTGAGTGCAGGAGGTCCACAGAATATGAACTGGCTCACCCTTGGCCAGCAACCTGCTTCCTTGGGTCCCAACAACGATGCCTGAATGTCAGCAGGAAGCAGCCAGAGAGAATGATGGCCACTTACCCAACATCTAATGACCCAATAATTAAACAAAAAGCAAAAAGGTGGGAATGAAGAGCTCTAGTAGGCCATGTTGCCGTTGGTATTTTGGCTCTTTTGGCTCTTTTGGGGGACCCGCCATCCAGCTCCCAAATAAATCACACATGGAGGCTTATTCCTAATTATGAATGCCCGGCTTTAGTTTGGCTTGTTTCTTGCCAGCTTTCCTTAACTTAAATTATCCCATCTGTTCTCAGGTCCCTGTTGATACTGGCAGTGCATCTGAGGGGTAAAGAAAACAAGTGGACAGTGACTTTTACATCTAAGTACAGCTTAAGCGTCAACTAAACTATGTGTGCATACAAAAGGAATTTGAGGTGTGGTGTGATAACGGCATGTGGTGTGATAACGGCATGTGAGAGGTAGTGTACACTGAGCAGTAGTCTCAGTCAATTGTAGGATATCCCCTGGGTAGCACAGGTGAGCTAGCTACCTTGGAGGGGCCCTGTAGGTGGTACACTGCAGAAAGTCAGGGCTTCTGAGTCTGTTGTTCTTTGGTTCTTTTTGGGGGCCCGCCACCCAGCTCCCAAATAAAAAACACACGGAGGCTTATTCTTAATTATGAATGCCTGGCTTTAACTTGGCTTAGTTTCTAGCCAGCTTCCCTTAACTTTAATTTATCCCTTCTACCTTTTGCCTCTGGGCTTTTCCCATTCTCTTACTTCTGTAAATCTTACTCTTACGCTGTGGCTTGCTGTGTGGCTGGGTGGCTGGCCCTTGGAGTCCTCCTCTTTCTCCCAGATTTCTCCTTCTGTTTATTCTCTCTGCCTGTCAGCCCCACCTATCCTTCTCCCGCCTTGCTATTGGCCATTCAGTTCTTTATTAGACCATCAGGTGTTTTAGACAGGCACAGTAACACAGCTTCACAGAGTTAAAGAAATTCAACATAAACAAAAGTAACACACCTTAAAATAATATTCTACTACAGAGCATGGCAAACATGACTCTGGCACCCCCCCAAAAAAACCCCTCCCCCCCCCACCGTTTCCCTCTGCCTTGCTACACCATTAGATTACATTCCTAAAGCTAGCTACCAAGGTCCATTCCCTTATTTGGCTACTTCCTCCTTCTGAGGCTAACCACCAAGGTCCAGCTATTAAAGTATTGAAGTCCAGCAATCAAAAGTCCCTTTCAGCTACCCTAATTAACATGTCCCATCAAAGCAAACCAACTCATCCTAACAAGAGCTTCCCCCTTTCCCTTTATAAACTGCCATCTCTCCAGAGGCAGCAGCCCTCTGTCCTTCTGGGACAAATAAATCTCCTTTGTGCCGAGAACTTGGTCTTGGTGTGTCCTGTGCGGGCTCCAGTCCTCTCAGGTTTTAGTTTTCTCAATGATTCCACCTTTCCTCATGGCTCTGGAAAGCTGTTGTTTTCATTCTCAATTTCTTTCTTTAGCTCAGAATTTCCTTTTCATTTAGTTGATTTATAAACTCACCCTTGAGTTTTTTTAAACTTTAGTTATTTTAAATTAGTTATAGAATAAACAGTTATAATTATTCAGTCAATATAATTAAAAATCAAATTAATAGCTTTAAAACTTAAACATTCTTATAGATTCTATAATATAACCCATTCTCAGTTTTCTTCTGATCTGGAACAATGATTTCCTTCTAGCCTGGAAATACTTACCTTTTGATCTACGTGTGTTTTGGTTATTTTCTCTTCCTTCCCCCATCCTGCCTTTTCCTCCTTGTTCTTTTAAAGCTGCAGTGCATTGGCTCAGACAGACTCCATGCTATCTCTTTTTATTTCCCATGAGTGAGCGGATTAGACCATCTAGACCAGTGGTTCTCAACCTCCCTAATGCTATGACCCTTTAATACAGTTCCTCATGTTGTGGTGACCCCCACCATGAAATTATTTTCATCGCTGCTTCATAACTGTGATTTTCCTACTGTTATGAATTGTAGTGTAAATATCTGCTAAGGGACCTAACAGGGTTGCAACCCACAGGTTGAGAACCCATGATCTAAATGCTTGAACGTGTGAGTATAAAGTTTTTAAAAAATTTATTGCCACTTTATTTTGTTTTCTGAGACAGTGTCATGGAACCCAGGCTGGCCTTGAACTTGATTTGTAACTAAGCATGACCTTGAACCCCTGATCCTCTTGCCTTCACCTTCCAAGAGCTGGAATTATAGGAGTTCACACCAGGCTAGAAGGCAAATTCTTTGTGATCACACACACACACACACACACACACACACACACACACACACACACAC
>CABHPP010126912.1:0-27259 GCA_902168425.1 Peromyscus attwateri | reverse complement strand
CACACACACACACACACACACACACACACACACACACACACACACACCACCTCAGCTCTTCCTCTCTCACCCACACCAGTCCCTTCAGTACTTTAATGCAGTTTTGGGTAAGGCTTTTTCTGAGTATTTCAGAAACAGATGAAGAACAGAGCTGGGCTCTCCCCAGTTTTCCTTCCTCTTCTCCCTCTTCTTCCTCCTCCTCTGCTTCCCCTTCCCTTTCTGTTCCCCTTTTCTTCTTCTTCTTCTTCTTCTTCTTCTTCTTCTTCTTCTTCTTCTTCTTCTTCTTCTTCTTCCTCTTCTTCTTCCTCTTCTTCCTCTTCTTCTTCCTCTTCTTCCTCTTCTTCTTCTTCTTCTTCTTCTTCTTCTTCTTCTTCTTCTTCTTCCTCCTCCTCCTCCTCCTCCTCCTCCTCCTCCTCCTCCTCCTCCTTCTCCTCTCCTCCTCCTCTTCTTTTTTGGTTTTTCAAGACAGGGTTTCTCTGTGTAGCCCTGGCTGTCCTGGAACTCACTCTGTAGACCAGGCTGGCCTTGAACTCACAGAGATCCTCCTGCCTCCCCAGTGCTGGGATTAAATGTGTGCACCACCACTGCTCAGCTTGACTTTTTACAAAGAAAGAAAAAGTGAATTTTTGGGCTAGGTGGTGGTGGCACACACCTTTAACACTTGAGAAGCAGGTGGATCTCTGTGAGTTTGGGCTAGCCTGGTCTACATAGTTAGTTCCAGGACAGCCAGAGCTAAGACTTTATCGAGAGAGAGAGAGAGAGAGAGAGAGAGAGAGAGAGAGAGAGAGAGAACGAAAAGTGAAAATTTGAATTTTGATCACTTTATAACGTGCTGGGTAGCAGGTGTGATCTGGCCTCACCCGAACCACTGTCACACGCACTCCTCACGTGAGCCAAGGGACCACAGGCTCCTGCTGCTGCTGCTGCTGCCACTGGAAGGTTGGACCTACTCTCATTTCATATGCCAGTATCAAGACCTATGTTCACCATCTCTATCGTGAGATTCGTCTTCCTTCCTGCAGGAGTATGAAGGTTCCTTTCCTAGACATTTGGAAAGTTCCAACAGGGAGCAGCTTCATATGAACTCCAAAAGGTCCAGCTGCATGATTCTGTTTCTACAGCCCAAGGGACTGGAGACTTGTCCTCTGCCAGGCCTCAGGAAGAGGCCATTGTCCTTCCCATCTGGAGGGGCCACTTCAGGGGGTCGGGTCTGGATTTCATCCTGGTCACCTCTCAGGATGAAATGTTGGAAGACTCACAGCATCCATGCCAAAGAGCAGCTTAAATCCAAACGTGAGAAAAAGGAACGTCTTAGGACATGTCGGTTGTTTCGGTGGCAGTTCTGCTCAGACACTGGTTCATGTTTGTGAGCTGCACCCATCTCTGCAGAAGCACCCTTTCTGGGCTTCCTCGAGAACAGCAGTGGTCACATGACTCACATCTGGCCTTGAGTGCTATCTGGCGCACGCCCATGATGAGTGGCTCACAGGAAAGGGTTTCCAGGGCACTGAGACAAGGCTGGCTTCCGGGGCCCACTGCAGAGAGGACCCCTCGCTTCCATCCACTGGTTGACAGGGAAGCCAGGAGCACCAGGCCTCCCCTTCCCATGCCTCTTGGGTGAGCTCTGCCTCAAACTGGACTGTAGCCTTCCTTGTGAACTGGTCCTTTGTGCTTACAGAAGTCCTAATTACACAGGCAAATAGACCTCAGTCTAGCGCCATGCCATCTAGGAGTCCCTCTCTATACATCACTTGCTGGACTGGAATGGGCGGGAAGGACTGTTAATATCCTGACCCGCCCCATGGGGCCGCCCTGCCTCATTGTAAGGAAACCCCTCCCCTTCCTCTCTCTCTCCCTCTCTCTCACTCTCCATTCCCACGAGGTGTGCACACCTCCGCTTTCTCTCCCTTCTCTCTCTTCCTGTCTCCTCCTTTCCTATCTTTCTCTTCATCTCTCTATTATAATAAACACTCCACGTAGATGCAGCGCCTGCGTGTGAATGACTTTCCACACGCTGCCCCCACTGCATCTGCCCAGAATGTTTTCCCTCACGTGTGGGGTACCCTGACCTGGCCAACTGGGGGTTCCCCACTCATGCAAAGTCATAACAAGGACCACAGGGGAAGGACTTTCTGTTCCTGTCTGGGAAAGGCTTTACTGACCTCCATGCAGGGTTGAGAAAGCCAGAGTGTTAGTGTTGAGTGCTGTGGAACACCTCGGAACCCTGAACAAGAGCCACAGAGACTGAGAGAAAGTTGTGGCAACCTCTGCGGAGTCCGGATTGGAAACATCCCCACGTGGTCAGAAAAACTGCCATTACTGAGAGAGACCTGAAACTGCGTGGGGCCCAAACCTTCTTTGCTCTCGCCTTTCTTGTGTGGTTGGGGTGCTGGGTGAGAGCAGGTCACCTCAGCTAAATGAGGAAAGGGGCTTCAGCCAGAGAGAGCTAGCTCATCGCCCCAGACAGGAAGGGAAGGACCAGAGTTTCCAGATCCACTCATTCAGCGAGGGGCAGGGATGGCCTGGGCTTCTTCAGAGCAGCCCCCAGAGCCGACCTTCTCTCAGACACAGCCTTTGAAACCCGTTCCCATGAACCAGCTGCTGTAAACTCACATTTTCACAAACACCGTGACCTTTACCTAATAGAACCCGGGGAAAGCCAGAGCACAGGTTCCTACTTTGAAATGCTTCAGCACACAAGAACGACATGGCTAGCCCACTGCCACCTGAATCATTTTTTCCAGATGTGGTGAGAGGGAAGCAACTAGCTGGTATCACGGGGAAAGTCCTGGATTCAACTGTCAGTCAGAGGCCGGCTAGTCACACAGACTGCAGTTGCTGGTGGGCCTGCCTCCTCAATGAACCTTCTCATCTGTGAGGGCCGGGGGCAGCGAGAGGGGCAGTGTCCAGGCCTGGCATTTTGCACAGAGTATGCATGCACTCTAAGTGCAAGATTGCATAGAATTTAAAAAGAAAATTTTTTTTAGAGATAGAGTCAAACTCTGCACCCCAGGCTGGCCTCAAATCTGCAATCCTCCTGCTCCATCCTCCCAAGTTACAGGTAAGGATAACACACCTAGTGTGAGAACACTTAGAAGCCTATGCCATTGATTTGGTGATAGGATGTAGAGGAAATTTACACTGGACTTGGTGTTAAAGATTCTGGGCTGGGGGCTGGAGAGATGGCTCAGCGGTTAAGAGCATTGGCTGTTCTTCCAGAGGACCTGGGTTCAATCCCAGCACGTCTAGGTTAAAGGCCTCTTATTTGGACTAACAGCCCGAAGTACACCAGACCTTCCACAAGCCTGTCCTCTTCCAAGGAAAGAAAGTAGCTGTTGGTGGTGGTTTTTACTCTTTTGAAGGTCCCACCACCCAGCTCCCAAATAAATCACACACAGAGGCTTATCCTTAATTATAAAAGCCCGGCCTTAGCTTGGCTTGTTTCTAGCCAGTTTTTTTCTTAACTTTTAATTATCCCATCTACCTTTTGCTTCTGGGCTTTTTCCTTTTCTTACTTCTGTATACCTCTCTTCTCTTACTCTGTGGCTGGCTGTGTGGCTAGCCCCTGGAGTCCTCTCTTCTTTTCTTGCTCCTCCTTCTTTCTCTCCCAGATTTCTCCTTCTATTTATTCTCTCTGCCTGCCATCCCACCCATCCTTTCTCCTGACTTGCTATTGGCCGTTCAGCTCTTTATTAGACCATTAGGTATTTTAGACAGGCAAAGTAACACAGCTTCACAGAGTAAAACAAATGCAACACAAAAGAATGCAACACATCTTTGCATCATCAAACAAATATTCCAGAGCATAAACAAATGTAACACGTCTTAAAATAATATTCTACAAGTTGCTGCTGGTTGTCCTGGGAACCTGCACCCATAGTTCCTGCAGGAACCTGGCCACCTGCACAGCTGTAAGTTTCTCTTTTCTCAATCAGGGACCCTCTGCAGCACACCCACGGGCTTTGCCTGCCATTCTCCCTGCTTTGTGGTTGAGGGAAGAGAACGTTAGTCACACATCTCACTGGTTTTCTGCTCTCTCCTTATGATTCATTTTTATGAATGTTTCAGGAAAGCACATGGAGACTTCTTGATTCAGTGATCTTCTCTCTGTCAGGCTGATGACCCTTCTTTCTGTGCCTAGCCCACTCTTCCTCGCGAATAACAAGGCCAGGGAACCTGATATCACCAGATGCCTGTCCTGTCCCCTCAGAACTTGTGGGATAGGTTTGGACCTCTTGAGTAGTGGGCCTCATTGTCTACTGTCCCCTATGAAAAGTAGAGGCCAGGCGCCAGGCTGAATCCAATTGATGAGAGAGAGGAGAGATTCTGCAGGCGGGGGACATCGAAATCATGATGGGAAGACATGCAGAGATGACCGGCCACACTAGTGGAAGCCCATGAACTGTAGCCTAGTGGCCGTGGAGCCCCCATGGGACTGGACTAGGCCCTCTGGATATGGAAGACGGTTGTTTGGCTGGAACTGTTTGGGGAGCACCCAGGCAGGGGGATCGGGATCTGTCCCTGGTGCATGGGCAGGCTTTTGGGATCCTGGTGCCTGTGGTGTGGCACCTTGCACAGCCTTGGTGCAGTGGGGAAGGGCTTGGACTCTGCTGACTCCCCATGGGAGACCTTGATTTGGGGGATGTGGGGATGTGGGGTGGCTTGGGAGGGAGGGCTGCAGGTGGGAGGAGGGAGGAGGGGGTAATCTGTGGGTGGTGTGTAGAGTGAGTAGAAAATTTCTTAATAAAGAAAAATGAAAAGAAAAAAAAAAGAAAAGTAGAGGCCATGTCTATCCTGCCCTCAAGAAAGGGACTCAGCTGAGATTTCTCCCCTGGTGGCCCCAACCTTGGTCTTCAATATCAAAGAAGTTCTAGGAGTTGCCCTAGTCTTCCAGAATAACACCTGCGCTCCCAGAGAGTTAGGACCAGCCTGAGTCATCTCTGATAGTTCATCACATTTGCTGCATGGACCATCCCATAATTCCTTTCCTAGTTATGAATGACAGAACAACAAAAATGGCCTCTGTGCTTACCTAGGGGCGGTCTAAAAAGATAAGGCACTGGACTGGGCGGCTCTGTCAGTGAAGGCTTCCATGAGGCATGATGGGAAGAAGGCAGGCCTAGCCTTGCAGCTGCCTGAGGCCTGGGCCCAAGGAGTGGCCTCGAAGGGGCCTGACCAGAAGGGAGGGTGGTGAGAAAACCCTTGATCTGTGGCACCCAGGAAACTAGGGAGGGTAGGTTACAGTTACCAGGTATGTAGTTCAAAGGAACGTGTAGCTGGAGTCTTTCTGGTCCTGCCTGGCCCACGGTCAGGACAAATCTCTCTCACCCGCCAGTCCCACAGCTGCTCAGACCCAACCAAGTAAACACACAGAGACTTATATTGCTTACAAACTGTATGGCCGTGGCAAGCTTCCTGTATCTAGTTCTTCTATCTTAAATTAACCCATTTCTGTTAATCTATATGTCGGCGTGTGTTCCGTGGCTTTACCTGCTGCCTTTACATGATGCTCCCTGGACGGCAGGCTGGCGGCTCCTCCCCTCCGCCTTCCTGTTCTCTCAGTTCTCCTCTCTGCTAGTCCCGCCTGTACTTCCTGCCTGGCTACTGGCCAATCAGTGTTTTATTTATCCATCAATCATCCACAGCAGGAACGGACCTATGATTAGTTTGAAAGGTCCTTGATCTAAGGGTCAGAGAGCACAGGAATGAAAATGGGTAAGTATGCAGCAATCATAATGTCTATATTCTCTGGAGAGTTCCTTCCCCTGGTACCTCACATTGAACCAGGTACTGACAGACAGGAGGGCAAGCAGTTAAAAACAAATATCAGGCATCTCAGATTCAAGTGTATATTCATACTGAAGTATGCTACATGTCAGGTCCCTTGATAGGTACTTTCCCAGGAACTGTCTCTTGTGGTCCTCAGACAGTATCCCTATTTGACAGGTGAGGCCTGTGAAGGTGACCAAGGGTGTGAATACAAGTCTGTAAGTCTAGTATCCCTGTACATTAAAAAACAAACAAACAAAAAAAAAAAAACAGTACCTCTCTGATCCTGGAGTCCACCAATTTGGCTAGGCCAGCTGGCCAACAAGCCCCAGGGATCCACCTGTCTCCACCCTCTGGCACTGGGATGTAGTCAGACTTTTTCATTGGGACCATTGGCTCCCCAATAACAACATGGAGACTTATTATTAATTATGAAAGTTTGGTCGATAGCTTAGGCTTGTTTCTAACTAGTTCTTATAACTTAAATTAACCCATATCTTTTAATCTGCATTCTTTTATGTGGCTCGGCCACTTGTACTTTGTAATGCTGTGCTGCTTGCTCTGCATCTCCTGGTGTCTCTGCCCTCCTCCCCAGCTCTCCCTGTGCCTGGAAGTCCTGCCTAGCTATTTGCCATTCAGCTTTTGATTAAACCAATCAGAGCGACACATCTTCACAGCATACAAAAAGATTATTCCCCAACACTGGGATTACAGGTCTGTGGTGCCTGGCTTTGTTTTCGTTTGTGTGCTGGGTATGAAAACTCAGGTCCTCATTCTTGCACAGCAAGCACGTTTCCTGCTGAGCCACATCCATGCCCCTGTCCCTTTCTACCTCTGAGACAGAGCAGGGTTGACTCTGTCTTTCAACTGACCAGAAAGCAAGTCAGCAATCAGCCTTGGAGTCCCCAGGACCATTCCAGACCCCATGCTGCTGGAGGACGGTAACCTCCTTCTGACCCCTAGCCGGTCTCAACAAGAGTAAGGAAGAGGGAACAGCCAGACATGGAAGGGGCAGGACCTGGGTCAAGACTCTACGCAGTGTTCTCACACCTACATCTATCTTGGGGGTATATGAGTGACCAGTGTAAACCAAAGAGGTGAGCTCACCATCTGCTGTGCTTTGTGCTTGGTTTTTGTTTTTGTTTTGTTTGTTCTGTTTGTGGGGTGGGACCAGTCAATAGACCAGAAGCCACATCTGGAAAGGTGCTGATTGCACCTGTCCCTAGGTAGTGGTAATAGAACCAGGATTAAAATCTAGGCTGTGAGACTCTGGCATTCAGGAGATATCCTCCTGAGTCAGGCATGATGGCTCACCTCTGAAATTCCAGCACATAGTAGGCTGAGGCAGAAGGATCGCTGCAGGTTCAAGGTCAGCCTTAGCTATGTAGTGAGTTCCAGGCTGAAATACAGAATGAGACACTGTCTCAAAAAAAGCGAAAAGCTGGATGTAGTAGCCTATATAGTTTCTTTTCTATTGCTGTGATAAAACATGATCGAGGCAACTTATAAAAGACGGAGTTCAATTGAGCTTATGTCCAGAAGGAAGTGGGTTAAAGCAGCAGCTGAGAACTCACGTCTTGATCCATGAGCACAACGTACAGAGCTCATGGGGAGCTTCCACATTCAATAGTCATGTGACCAAAACAGAATAAAGACTGTGTGGCGATGTGAAATTAAAATCAGGGTTGACACCATGTCACTAAAATCATGTACTCACACTAACTTAAGATTTATTTTTTACTTATGTATGTGTGTGTACGCTCACATGGATGCAGTTGCCTGTGGAGGCCAGAAGAGGGTGTGGGCTCCCCTGGAACTGGAGTTACAGGCAGTAGGGGGTGCTGGGAGTTGAACTTGGGTCCTCTGAGCCATCCCTCAATTCTCTAAAAGACTTATCTTGAACTCACTTTTGGTTCCATGGTCATTTGAGACCAAGGAGTCTCAGCAGAGCTGTGGGCTGGGGCTCCATGAGCTCTACTCCCTCTGAGGCAAGACAGAAGGACAGGAAAATTCAGAGGTCATAAAAAGGGGAAGAAACCCCTCACCCAGAGTCTGGGTGAAGCCACTCAAGAAGCAGGAATTCCAGCACCATTAGCATCTGCTAGAGATAATATTTCACATATAGAACTTTTATGTTACATGGAAGTCTAAATGTATTTAACCTTAAGTAGGGTCTCGTTTTTCCTTTTTTGTTTGTTTGTTTTTTCAAGACAGGGTTTCTCTGTGTAGCTTTGCGCCTTTCCTGGATCTCAATCTGTAGACCAGGCTGGACTCGAACTCACAGAGATCCGCCTGGCTCTGCCTCCCAAGTGCTGGGATTAAAGGCGTGCACCACCACCGCCCTGCAGGCCTCATTTTTCTACCAGACATTTTCTTGGAAAAGAAACCAAAATGTTGACTTTGTTTACAGTAAAGATCTACAGGCAGAGGCAGGCAGATCTTTGTGAGTTTGAGACTGGTCTACAAAATGAGTTCCAGAACTGTCAGAGCTACAAAGAGAAACCAGGTGGCCCCTCAAGAACCACCCTGTCATCCCATTCGGTTCCTTGGCCACCCTTTGACAATAATAGCTTCAAACTCTCAAAAATCCTATAGATGACTATTGTAAAAACAATGAAGTACCCCTCGGCTCAGCTCACACCCACGTTTTCTTTCTGAGTGCTTCTCTTTCTACATTTTAGTACCTTTGCTAAACCCTGACTCTCCTTCATTCTGGCTAGTCCTGAAATCTTTTCTGAACCAAAGCCACAAATCTCAGGTCCAGGTGGAAGTCCCTAAAAGACTGGGAGCACTCAGGCTGCTGTAGGTGACAGTGGGGAGCGGTACTGCTGCCCTTCACAATGCTAACACCCCACAACGGCCCTACGCTTTCTGCTCACCACAGCCTTAGCCCGGTCCTCTAAGAAGCTGTTCCCTCGGGTTCATCCAGCAGAGCTGCTGTGGTGACCGAAGGAAGCTCCTGGCACAGTCTGGACAGGGACAGAAACAGGGCGATGCGGCTGATAACTAAGTCTGCGGTAATGCGGCCGCTAACATTCCTGGAAGGAGGAGAAGGTCCTCCAGTCATGACTCTCCCTGCCAGGTGCATGGGGTCCTTGGCATGCCAGAGCATACAGGAGGTGGAAGATTGGCAGGGTGGGGGCATGACACACTGTGAGTCAGCCACCCTGGGACGGACTCGCTGACGGCACAGCTGCTCCTGAAGCACCCTTGCCCTATAATTAATTCCGATAAACTCACTGGTTTGCCAAGCTGGACAGAGTCCTGTTCTGTCGGTAACCTCTTTATCTACCCAGGAAGTCATGTGACAGTCCAAGGAGTCACCTGGAATGAAGAAAAACCCATTTGTGTTAGATAAGAAAACTAGCACTTAATAGCAAACCTTAGTTTCAATCGCCAGAGTCTAAAAGGTTAGATATTGCTAGGTGAAACTCCTAGAACTCAGCTGCAGGCTCTGTAACCTACATGTACACATACACTGAGATACATTTACTGTATGATGTATGTTAACATCAGTAGTTAAGAGTGGAATAAAGAGCCTATGTGCACCTTGGCCAGGGCTACCAAGACAAGGACTAGCTGGCAATGGCTAGTAACATACCTTGTGAATTTATAATTCGGATATTGTGGGAAGACAATGGTGTTCATCTATGCTTCTGACACAGAGCAATCCCAGCAAGCTCCAGAAACAAGCTGGTTGTACAATAATTTCAACTCCCTTCATTTGGCAGAAGAACAAACGCCAGACGGTAATCCCGTAGTTCATGTGGAGAGTCATGAAATACAGGATCAGCACCAAAGCACAGGGGTAAGGCAGCTTGAGGTTGGAATTCAGGAGAAAAACTGCCTGAAGCTCTTGAGGTAAGGGACCAGTATCCACAGCTAATCATCAGGCTTCCCCGCACTGGCAAGTCCCTCACACAAGGCAATGGGACAGGACAGACAGGAGGACACAATAGTGAGCGACTGCGGAACAAACACCCTCCTTTTTCTTCCTTTCCTCTCAGGAGGCCTCTGTCTAACTTCTTCAACAAATGGCACCAGGCTCACTGAATTCACTCGGTGATCACCCCTGGATCACTCCTGACAAGGTACAGATGATCACCCCTGGATCACTCCTAACTGACAAGGTACAGATGATCACCCCTGGATCACTCCTAACTGACAAGGTACAGATGATCACCCTGGATCACTCCTAACTGACAAGGTACAGATGATCACCCCTGGATCACTCATAACTGGCAAGGTACAGATGGAGCCAACCTCAAGAGGTGGCATCCCCGCCCTTGTGGGACTTTTCACTCACTTTCTCATGAAAAAGCAAGAACAAATACTAGATTCAAATTAAATCAGTCTGTGTTGTTAAGTGAAACGTCTTGTGAAACACTGGTGGGAGTTTTAACCCATCATCTATTCAACTCACACCTTTCTTCAGTCAATAATACTCTTTGTTCATTCTGCAGCTGCCAACTCAGCTGATTATGGACTGATCTAGCAAGAGACTACTTCTCTGCCCTTGTGGAACTTCCTACCCACTTTCACATGAAACCTGGGGGAGAACAAACTAAACTCAAATTAAAATCAGTCTATTGAGTTGTTACACAATATTATAAAAAACACCTTGAGAAAACTAAACGGTTGGAACAGGAAGCTACTATGCCCGGTAAATTACTGTCTTCCACCCAAACAGCACCCCTGGCTCCAAACAACCATCTAATGAGCATGCGGGGGCTCATGATGCCATGGGACCAGAATGCTGCAATTTTAGAATCAGAGAGACCTTTGGCCTAGGAAGGTCCGGGAAAGTTCATCCCATCCTGGGAGCAACAATAAAAGCACATTTCTGATGTCCAGGAGCCCACTGAGCATCCTGGTATAAGAGAAGCCATCTGACTTAATCACTGTGATACCCTTAACTCAAGACTTGGAATTGGGACCCATGTACATTTTATTTCTTTAGGTTCAATGGAATTTTATTTTAATACAAATTCACTGCGGAGGCCCACAGAGGCTTCCTAGTAAGACCTTACTCAGGGTCAGAGAATCGGAGCTTGCATAATGGATGATTTGGCCACAGGCATGGTTACCAGGTGTTTGAAGGGTCTACACTTGGCTGTACATTGTGCTTTGATCTTGAAAGGGTGAGGTCTCTCCTCTCTCCCCTTACTAGTATATAAAAAGCCCTTTGGAATAAATCTCGAGGCAACTGGGTATTGGCCCTCCCAAAGCTATCCTGTGTCTCTGTCTTTCTTATCGTCTCCTTCTATCTTTCTAATATTTCCTCATTTCTCTCTCCTCCCCCCAAGAACCCTTAGACAGATGGGAGCTGGACTCTGATAGACTCCCACAATTCACTAAGATATAACTTGTTAGTTTTTTATTGCTCTGACAAAATATGTAACAAACAATGTAAGGGAGAGAATGGCAGCCAGGACCCAAAGGGGCATGCTGTCTTGGTGAGTCTCTCCGTCTCTAATATTTATTTTTTATTTACATGTATGTGTGTGTACTGCATGGTTTATGTGTGCAGATGCCCACAGAGGCCAGATGGCAGCATCAGATCTCCTGGAACTAGAGTTATAGGCAGTTGTGATCTGCCATGTGGGTGCTGAGACTTGAACCCAGATCCTCTGCAAGAATAATGAGTCTTAACCACTGAGCCATCTCTCTAGCCCTATTAGCTGGTTTTCTATTTTTTTTTTCCTTTTAGTTTGTCTGTGATCCCAACCTACAAAATGGTACCATCCACATCCAGCCCCCACTCTGTAAGTAATTTCTGGAAACACCCTCATAGACATACCCAGCACGTCTGCTTTATTAACCTCCAAGGCCCTTCTCACCCCAATTGATTTGGTAATGGAGATTAACCATCCAAAATCCACTCCTTGGCAACTTGACAAGCAAATACATCTCCCTGAACTATAATGTTCTACCCCAGGACACCCCAAAGCCCATATCTGTTTCACATTGAAAAATTCATTCACTTTCCATAGTTTTAAAAGTCCCAGCATTGTTCAAAAGTCCAAAATCAAAGTGACCTCTGAGACTCAAAGCAGACTCTTACCCGAACTTCCGTAGAAATCAAAGGCCACTTAACATACTTTCAAGATAAACACTGTACAAAACGACTTTGAGATTCCATTTTACACCTATCAGAATGGCTAAGATCCAAAACACAAGTGGCAGTTCATGCTGGCAAGGATGTGGAGCAAGGGGAACACTTCTCCATTGGTGGTGGGAGTGCACACTTGCATAGCCATTTTAGAAATCAATATCGCAGTTTATCAGAAAATTGGTATCATTCTACCTCAAGACTCAGCTATACCACTCCAGGGAATAGACCCAAAGGACACTCCATCCTACCTCAAGGACACTTACTCAACTATGTTCATAGCAGCTTTATTCATAATAACCAGAAATTGGAAGCAACCTAGATGTCCCTCAACCAAAGGATGGATAAAGAAAATGTGGTACACATACACAATGGAGTATTAATCAGCTGTTAAAAACAATGACATCATGAAATTTGCAGGAATATCGATGGAACTAGAAAAAAATTGTAGCCCAGACCCAGACAGACAAACATGGTATATACTCACTTACATGTGGATATTAGCTATAAAGTAAAAGATAACCATGCCAGAGAGTCTAAGTAACAAAGAAGGCCCAGGGAGAAATGCAAAGATCTCCCTGGGAAGGGGGAATAGAATAGATTTCAAGGGTGGGGTTAAGAATAGTATGGATCAGGGTGGGTGAATACTGGGAGAGATGACTAGGATTGGGGGGGGGGCAAGTCAGGGGTGAGGTGGAAACCTACTGCAGTGGAAACTCCATGGAACCTATGAGAGTAACCCTAACAAAGACTCCTAGTAATGGGGGACATGGAGCCTGAACCAGCCTTCTGTAACCAGGTAAGGCCTCAAGTGGAGGGTTTGGGACACCAACCCAGCCACAAAACCTTCAACCTACAATTTGTCCTGCCTGCAGAGTGTTCTGGGACTGGAGCCTAGCCTAACAGTCATCAGAGAGACTTCTTCCAGCAACTGATGCAAAACGCAAATGCAAAGTCTCACAGTCAAACGTTGGGCAGAGCTCAGGGAGTCCTGTGGAGGAGTGGGAGGAAGGATCGCAGGAACCAGAGGGGTTGGGGCACCACTAGAACACGGCCCACAGAATCAACTGACCGGGACTCATGGGCACTCACAGAGATCAGGGAGCCTGTGGGGGTCTGACCTAGGTCCTCTGCATATATGTTATGGCTGAGTAGCTTGGTGTTCTTAGTGGGAGTGGAGGGGGTGGTCTCTGACTCTTTTGTGTACTTGAGGAACCCTTTTCTGTAGCAAGCTTTTTCGTCGGGACTGCCAGCTCCAAATAACAACATGAAGATGACTTATTAATTATGAAAGTTCAGCCTTAGCTTAGGCTTGTCCCACTAGCTCTTATAACTTAAATTAACTCATTTATTTTTATTAATCTATGCTCTACCACGTGTCTTTTACCTCTCTCCTATTCTGTGTCCAACTCTTTCTGCATCTCCATAGCATCCCTGTGCATGTCGATTATTATCTTCCTCTCTCTGCCCGGAAGTCCTGCCTATTTCTACCTGCCTAGCTATTGGCTGTGTAGCTTTTTATTATACCATTCACAGCAATACCTCTTTCTTCCAATTTTTTGTTTGTTTTTTCTTCCATTTCTTTAAGGGAATTTTTTATTTCCTCTTTAAGGAAGTTTTTCATTTCCTCTTTAATGGAGTTTTTCATTTCCTCTTTAAGAGAATTTTTTATTTCCTCTTTAATGGAGTTTTTCATTTCCTCTTTAAGGGAATTTTTTATTTCCTCTTTAATGGAGTTTTTCATTTCCTCTTTAAGGGAGTTTTTTATTCCCTCTTTAATGGAGTTTTTCATTTCCTCTTTAAGGGAATTTTTTATTTCCTCTTTAATGGAGATTTTCATTTCCTCTTTGAGGAAATTTTTTATTTCCTCTTTAAGAATATTTTTTATTTCTTCTTTAAGGGCCTCTATCATCTTCTTAAAGTCATTGTTAGGATTAATTTCTTCTGTTTCTTCTGCCTTGGTATGTTCAGGACTTACAATTGTAGGGTCGGTAGGTTCTGGTGTTGTCATATAAGTCTTTATGTTGTTGCCTGTATTTTTCCGCTGGCGTCTACTCATCTCTTTCTCTGCTTAGTGCAGATGGTGTGAGACCCTAACCCTTCAGGCTTACACCTCTAAGCCTCAGAAATGAGAAACTTCAAGCACCGGGAAATGAGAAACTAAAAATCTGGTTCTCTGGGCAAGCTGACCACCCCTGTTCTCAGTCGGTGAGGTATATATTTACGATTCTGGTGATCTAGTTCGGTGGTTGTGTGGTCTTAATAAGTTCTTTTGAGAGCTTCTTGAAATACAGGATCCAAAGACACCTCTTACTCCGTGGCTTGCTGTATATAGCTGGGTGGCTGGCCCCTGATGTCCTCCTCCTTCTCTGGCTCCTCGATCCTTCAGGTTCCTGCGAGCACCGCAGCGTCCTCCCTCGTTGCCTCTGTAGCCACAGCTGCACTGAGCCCTGCCACGGAGCTCAGGTCTCGCAGGGCACTGCGCTCTCCACTAGTTCCCAATTGAGAAGCAATCAGCAAGGTGATTAACATCCACTGTGCGGGTACAGGTGTCCCTGATCCTTGTAGCTCCTCTTCTTGCGTTCACCCAGCTCTGTCGCGCCCCAAAGGGTCACCCAGGGAGCCCCCGGCCGCTGCTCCTTCCCTGTGCTCGCTACGACCACGCCTTTGTACCACGCCTCTCACCCGTGCATCCGGCGATCCGCTCACCCCACCCGCAGGCCTGGGGAGACCGCGCTCGGGAAGGATCGATCCAAACCGCGGATTCTCGAGGAAGGCAGAGAAACTCTGATGCTCTAGCCAGCTTTTCTTAACTTAAATTAATCCTTCTATCTTTTTTCTCTGAGCTTTTATCTTTCACTTTTTCTGTATACCTTTTTTGACGTCTTCCTTTGTGGCCCTGTTCCTCTTACTTCCACATCAGTTCATCATCCAATTTTGTTCTCACACACGGCCCACCAGCGGCAGCCGCCATCTTGATTCTTTCAAGACAGGGTTTCTCTGTGTCGCAATACCTCTTCACAGTATACAAATATCTCAAAACATTTTCTCTTTTTTGTTTTTTTGTTTTGTTTGTTTGTTTGTTTGTTTTTGTTTTTCGAGACAGGGTTTCTCTGTGTAACTTTGCGCCTTTCCTGGATCTCGCTATGTCGACCAGGCTGGCCTCGAACTCACAAAGATCCACCTGGCTCTGCCTCCCAAGTGCTGGGATTAAAGGCGTGTGCTACCACCTCCCGGCACATTTTTCTCTTTTTGTTTAAATAAAAAATGAAAGGTTTTAACTCTAACACAGTAAAACTATATACAATGAGAACAATTATCAAGTAAGAATTACATTCACAGTGTCCAGTCCATTAGTATTTGGCAAATTCAAAGAAAATACTCCATTATCTATCCTATCTTGGTGACTCCAAAGTTTTGTACCTGATTTATTTTCTACCATGACAAAGGAAAACTGTAACTATAACTATCTAATCTTTAACCCCATCAGAGACCCAAGAAGGAAATAATATTACCTGAGTAAACAGGAAGTGCAGAGCAGACAACTTCTAAAACTGTAGAAATGACAGAGATGGTGGGCTGCCTGGACAGTTGCTCAAGGGTACTCTGCAACAATGGGGCATCTATCTTCGGCCTGCAGGCCTAGAATAACTGACAGACTTTTCTGTGAAGCAGGATTTTGAAGGACTGTCCTACCTTGTTTGGGCAAAGTTTGCTAGTTGTCTTCTTTTGTGTCCTGCTTGTCCACTTTGGATAGCACACTGTCGGCAGTTGAGGCAAGAGCAGTTTCTTGCACAGTGGCTTTTGCCACAAAAAAATCAAATTCCATATTGAGGTTCTTCAATGCTCATCATCTTATTTGAAGTAGATTAGTGCTGCCAGGAGCAGACATGTCTCAATGTCATGAAAAGCCTTATGTTATTAAAACATCTTAAATACCATATTCTGTAGGTCTCTGAAGTGTTTGAAGACCATCTGTCTACCTAAAATATCTCTGTTTGACCTTGAAAACATACCTAACATGACTACAAGTTTGATAGTTATAGGTGACTAACTACTAACTCACATTTCTTTATTATCCTAAATAGTTTGTTATAATAACTTTCAAGGACTAGAAATTTACATTACTTTGTTAAATGAGGTGCATAGGTATAATACCTTAAACAAGAGGAGAAACATATATACAGTGTAACAAAGACAACCTTAAAGTTGTATCAATATACAAAAATCCAAACCAATGTAAATTATAAGACTAGTAGTTGCTTTTTTAGTTTAAAAGTAGACTCAACAATCTACCCTTTTATCCTATCATTTCTGTACTATATCCCCCTTTTTTTCCTTCAGAAAGAGATCCCTGAATCTAATCTCCTTTGTTCAGTTTTTTTTCCTGACCACAGCCAATAACAACTTATAACCAATCCCCTAAACAATGACAAACATCCATATCCCACCAAATTACTAGAAACCACCTATCCCACCTCTTGGGAATTTGAGTGTCATGTTCTCTACATTGCTTCCAGTTGTGTGGGGGTGATGGCATTTGTAGGGGACCCTGAGAAAATTGGAATAATGGTTAAGTCCTGGGAGAGTTAGCTGTTTTATTTTTTGTTTGGTCTCTGTGTGATAGGAAAGTATAGAAGTCTTATCTGAAGTCTTAGCTGGATAGTCTGTGAAGCTGGACCTTTTCTAATAGCAGCTTTGAAGTTGTTCCAGGTGAAGAATTTTGAGGAAACAAATTTTGAGAATATTTCTGAAAACACATAAACTTTTAAAGGTAACATATATATCTGCATTAACACAGTATGGAATGTGCAGTGTGTACAAGTCAGTTAAAGATAATTCTTTGTTTTATATTTGAGCAGGTAAAAGGCATCTGTTAACTTTATGTTTGTTTGGACTGTATAATCAGGCCGCTATCCATGTCCATATGAAAGGATGGTGTATAATAATAAGTCATGAGGACTCTGTAGTCAACAAGATTTATCATGTCTCATCCAGTCTCAGAGCTGTTCCCATAATAGAGGGATAAGATTATACATTACCTGTCTTGTAGTCTTTCTTGGTTTCTTTCTTCATGTCTGTAGCCAAGATTTTCAGGAGGTCTCCTCCAATCAAATCTGATTTTCATTAATTTTGAAGAGAATCATAACTTTTTGTTTTCTGTGGAAACAAAGGCATAACCTCTCTCCCAATGCAACATATTTTCTGACTTCCATTTTAAAGTTAAGACACTCTTAAAATATATAGGTTAGCTTAATTTAGCAGTTTCCATAATCCAATGTCTCTCAATAGCTATTGTTTTTATACATTAGCATTTAAAAAATTCAAAATCAACAGATGCCCTGTGTATTTCCCATCCTTACATGTCTTATTCTTTTTATATTACTTTATTCTTTCTTTAAAGATTTTATTATTTTTAAACTATTTTTTCTATGACTGTCTATACCCATTTTCTTTTCTTTCTTCAGCATCTAAGCACATTTTTAGAGGATTTCTGTGCCTGGACTTGGATTTACTAAGCACCTGCAGCATTCTCTGACTCCATGAGACAAATCTTAAATTGTTTGGTGGCAGCTAGGATCTCTGCCATATGGCTTTGGCTTATGGTGCTGATGGCTGGCTCTGCCCACTTCAGGTCTGCCTAACCATGCTAACTCTGGGAAGCTGCTGTGTCCATGCTGCGACAGGTGTTTCTATCTAGTCTCCCACTGCAGAGTAGTGCATTGGCTGCTCATAGCAGGGCCTCTTAAACAAGCTGTGCTGCACCTCTGTACACCATGAGCAGTGGGCTCTATGTACATGTACCACACCAAATGTAGCAAGCTTTTTCTTTGGGACTGCCAGTCCACAAATAACAACATGAAGACGACTTATTAATTATAAAAACTCAGCCTTAGCTTAGGCTTGTCCTACTAGCTCTTATAACTTAAATTAACCGATAATTTTTATTTATCTACTTTCTACCACATGGCTTTTACCTCTCTCCCATTCTGTGTGTCCAACTCTTTCTGCATCTCCATAGCATTCCTGGGTGCCTCGATTATTCTCTTCCTCTCTCTGCCCAGAAGTCCTACTTATCTCTCCTGCCTAGCTATTGGCCATTCAGCTTTTTATTACACCAATCATAGCAATACCCCTTCATAGTGTACAAAACCCACAGCACTTCCTCCTACTGGGTTGCCTCATCCAGCCTTAATGTAATGGTATGTACTTGACCTTATTATGGCTTGTTATGCTGTGTTTGGGTGATATCCCTGGGAGGTGTTGTAAGAATATTATTTTAAGGTGTGTTACATTTTTTTTTAATGTCACATTTGCTTAACTCTGTGAAGCTGTGTTATTTTGCCTGTCTAAAACATCTGATGGTCTAATAAAGAACTGAACAGCCAATAGGAAGGATAGGCAGGGCTGGCAGGCAGAAAGAATAAATAGAAGGAGAAATCTGGGAGGAGAAAGAAGTAGCCAGAGAAGGAGGAGGACTCCAGGGACCAGCCACTCAGCTACACAACCAGCAATGGAGTAAGAAGGAAAGAAAAGGTGTACAGAAATAGAAAAAAGTAAAAGTTCAGAGGCAAAAGGTAGATGGGGATAATTCAAGTAAAGAAAGGCTGGCAAGAAACAAGCCAAGCTAAGGTCGGGCATTCATAATTAAGAATAAGCCTCCATGTGTGATTTATTTGGGAGCTGGGTGGTAGACACCCCCCCCCCAAGAACAAAGAGCAAAAACAACAACAGGGAGGCCTGCTCTTTCCTGAGGGGAGATGGAGGGGGTAGATCCGAGGGAAAGGGGAGCAGGAATGGGGGGAGAGAGACTGGGGGAGGGAAGAGATGGGAAACTGCAGTCAGGATGTGCTGTGGAATAATCCTTTTGTACACTGTGAAGATCCGTTGCTGTGGTTGGTTTAATAAAGAAGCTGACTAGCCAATAGCTGAGCAGGATAAAGTTAGGCAGGAAAGCCAAGCTGAGAATGCTGGGAAGGAGAAGGGTGGAATCAGAGGAGTCACCAGCCAGACGCAGAGGAAGCAGGAGATAAACATGCTATGCTAATAAAGGTACCACCATGTTGCAGAGCATAAATAAGGAATATGGGTTAACTTAAAATATAAGAGCTAGTTAGTAATAAACCTGAGCTATTGACCGAGCATTTACAATTAATATAAGTCTCTGTGTAGTAATTTGGAAGCAGCTCCCAGAACAGGAAAACTGTCTACAAAGATGTAATGTATGAGATCATTTTTTTTTTTAAAGATACACAGTATAAACATTCCCACTCCAAAATGGAGATTAGACTACCAAGGAAGGCCCAGACCAAAGCAACGTAAACTCATAAGGGGCAAAAACCATGTCCTGTAACTGTGTCCAGCCTTCAGGGCACACGGGTAACTCCAACCCTTACAGCTTCACCATTTGTACCCTACATGTCTGGCTCCACTTGTAGTCTGTGGTTTTTCTTGGCAGATGTTCCACAACCCTGGCATCTGGAACTCCCTTTGCTCTCACAGATTCCCACATCATCCTCTCAGGGAATCCCCACAGGGGACTCCAACCTGCTACACGCTCTCAGGTTTCCCTCTGAAATCCAATGAAAATCTCTGTGGCCATGTAACTTGCACCCCACAAACTGTAAAGCCAGCATCATATGGAGGTCAGAGCATCTAAAACCTAGTGAGTCTGGATCTTCTCATCCAGGAGTCTCCAGACCTGCCCTGGATACACTTGGAGAAAACAGATGGACATCCCCATGGCTTCCTACATTTTGCCACTAATGTTCTCTGCTTCAAGACAGGTACATTCATGCCCCTTTCCAGATGTCTACTAGGAGCAAGGTCACAGAGCTGACCTGAGTTTGGGCATCTCGGGGTAGGAATCTTAAGCACCTGCAGCTAGATTCAACTTAGATCTCAGGAAAGGAATTGGGCTCTCACAGTCTCAGTCATAACCAAAACCCATCCACTTCCAGTTAGCTTAACCCAAAAAGGGGGAAGAAAGCTGTCTTAGGGTTTCTATTGCTGTGAAGAGACACCATGACTATGGCCATACCTAAAAAGGAAAACATTTAATTGTGGCTGGCCTACAGTTCAGAGGTTTAGTCCAATGTCATCATGGTGGGAAGCATGGTGGCATGTAGGCAGATGTGGTGCTGGAGAAGGAGCTGAGAGTTCTACATCTGCACCTACAGGCAGCAAGAAGAGACTGAGAGGCACTGGCCCTGCTTGAGCATCTGAGACCTCAAAGCCCACCCTCAGTGACACACTTCCTCCAACAAGGCCACACCTCCTAATAGTGCCACTCCCTTTGAGCCTATGGGGGCCATTTTCTTTCAAATCACCACGGAAGCTCACAGGCTGGAAGGCCAGGACAATATGGGTCAGGGCTTCAAAGGCTCGCCTGTGTGTTCCTGCCTCCTCTCTTCCCTCCTGCACAGACTCACAGCCTTTATTCTTGCCCTCCTAAGTTTCCTTAAGGTCCTCAGAGAGATGGCCAGTATCTCCATTATCCCCAGTTAATCACGAAAAAGAATAGCTTTCCTGTCACAGGTCCGGGGCAAGGCAGGCAGGGGGCACTTCCCCACCACCATGGCCCTAGGCACATCTGTCTCCTGGAGAAGGATGAAGGCAGCCGCCTAGCAGGCCAAAGCAGCAGCCACAACAGTGCTCTCCATGGCAGCTATTTTCAAACATGAGAATCATCCCATCTCCGGGTAAAAATAAGAGCGAAATGCTCCAAAGTCAGGGAAGAGTCTGGGCGGGGGAGAGAGCTGCCAAGAACAGCCGTCCTGCAAATAAAGTGGCGTGCTGGCGCAGAAGGGGCCTCCTGGGACCCGTCTTAGTTGCTGTGCCTGCCTGCCCGCTGGCTGAGGCTCTGAGAGCAAGGCAAGCCTGCCTCTCTCAGGAAGGGTTCATTTCCCACAGGTTTTGAGGCTCTCTGCACCCAACTCGGCCCTCCTCCTAAAGGTTACTACTCTTGTAGCTGGGGCTCACTCCTGCCTCGGAGGCTCTGTTACGTGGGTTTTCTCTCCATCCTGTCCAGCAGCGTCTTGTCCAGGCCTGCAGGGATGTGGGCCGGCACCACCGCCCTCCCCTCTACTTTGAGCTCCTCTGTTTTGTTGTTTCCTGAAATGGAGTCTTGCTATACAGTCATACCTGGCTGGTCTTGACCGGGCAGCAATCCTCCTGCCTCTGCCTCCTGAGTGCTGTGATACAGGCACGTGCCACCATGCCCCAGCCTTTCTGCGCCCTTCTTAAGGCTTATATCCTTCATATCCACAGATACATGGAATGAGACAGCCAGTGACCACTGGGGTGGGTCAGCGTGAGGACAGGACAATGGGCAGTCCAAGTGTGAGACAGCAGGGGGGCAGGAGCAGACAGAGGTGATGTCGACATGGAAGCAAGAGCTAGTCCACTGTTGAGCAGTTGTTACACGCCAGGCTCTGGGCACTACCCACACCGATGCCGCCTTCATTTATCTATACATTTCAAATGTACAAACATCCCTCACATTTCGTAACTACAAAGAGAAAGACAGTATCTTACTACGGAGAAACTCAGCACGAACAATTGGTAATGGGGACATACAAAAATCATGAGTCCCGATGTGATACACTGGCATGGCTCTGTGGTATTCTTGTCCACAACACCTAACCCACTCTAGTCATGAGAAGACAACAGACAAGCCCACACTGAAGAACATTCTGTGAGTAACTAGTACTGGCCAAAAAATCAGTCATGAAAGACAAGGAAAGACTGGGAAACAGATGGGAGACCAAGGAGAAAACAGAATTGTATGTAATGTGAGGCCTGAGGCAACCACGAAAGGACCTTGGTGAGAAACACTGTCAAATCCACCCAAGTCCGCAGTACAAGCAATGGCGCTGTGTTGATTCTGTTGCTGGTTGGTCTACCGTTGATCTTGACCATTAGCACACAGTTAAAGTTAAGGAGAGCTGGGCAGCGGTACACAGATGCTCTGAACTGTTTTCACAACTTTTCTGTGTCAAAAAAATTAATTTAAAATAAAAAAAAATAGGGGCAGCTGGAGAGATGGTTTGGCAGTTAAGAACACTTAGTGCTCTTGCAGAGGACCTGGGTTCGATTCCAAGCATCTTCATGTCAGCTCACAACTGTAACTCCAGTTCTAGAGGATCTGACGAACCTCTCTGACCTAGTTGGGCTCCTAGAGCATATGGTACACATACATACATTCAGGCAATAGTGCACATACACGTTTTAAAAAAAAAATTGGGGGGCTAAATAGATGTCTCAGCTGTTAAGAGCATATACTGGGGCTGGAGAGAGAACTCAGAGGTTAAGAACATTTGTTATCTTACAGAGGGCCTGGGTTCAAGCTCTAGCATCCACATGGTACCTCACAGCTGTCTATTAACACATTCTCTCTTCTGACCTCTGTGGACTCCAGGCATGCACATGGTGTGCAAACATACATGAAGCCAAAACACTTATATACATTAAATAATAAGATAAATAAATCTTAATTTTTTTTAAGAGCACTTGTACTTATTTCAGAGGACCAGTTTGGTTGCCAGTGCCCATGTTGGGTTGCTCACAACTGCTTGTAACTCCAGCTCTAGAGGATCTGACACCCTTTTCTGGCCTCTGTGGGTACCTACACACACAGCACACACACACACACACACACACACACACACACACGGCATACATACACAACACATACAGAGGCACACACTTATAAATAAAAATAAGATAAAATTTTACATTTTAAATTATTTTTTAATTTAAGATTTTTCCAAATGAGTCAGTCACTTAATAAGTCACTTAAGACATTTAAGCTCACTGGATTAGTCTACTGGCAATGAGAAGTGTCTTGGGATAAAAAAAAGAACACACTTTTAAATTCTCTGACTTATTATCTAAAATATGACACAGGGGAGGTGTTTGTTTACTGTTGTCTTGTTGGAACAGGGTCTCACTAGGTGGCTCAGGCTGGCCTTACTGGCACACCCGGCACATCCCGGCACATCCACCTTGGCAGTTTGTAGCTGTTTTGCTTCACAGCTCTGATCTGTTAGCTAGGCTTGTACTCAACTACAGGGGCTGAGCCCTTACCTAAGCACCTCGCCCACTTCTGAAGGCAGCAGCAGGAGAGAGCCTGCCTTCAAGCGTGAAGTGCCCCTCCCTCCCAGCCGAGAGCCTGCAGGCTCCCCAACGGGCTGCTTTACGTCTCGTCTTAGTCTTGGATCCAGCAGGTCTGTGAGTAAAAAACAGTTCTCTAGCCTTCTAGACAGCACACCAGTCACCCCCTTCATTCCTTCCATGGTGACTCACTTGAAGCTTTTGCAATCAGATAAATAAGGGCATTCCCCACCAAGTTTTAGCCCAACAATGTGTCTGCCAATGCGCACTACTCATTTCTCATTTCCCACAAGACAAAAACAAGAATGTGAGACTGTTGCTATGTGAGCAGCTCACGTGTGCCCACATTTGATTACTGTCTTTTTTTTTTCCTGTGTGCCTGGGTTCCTCCATCTCAGCAGCCAGGAGGACAATTCTGCCGCCAGAGAGTCTGAGCTCTGGCCTTAGGGGCAGCTTGGAATGCAGGACTACAAGAGCCAAAACAAGGCAGGTCTGTGGCTTGTCCCGCGCTGGGTCTCTGTCCAGGTGCGTTTCTTGCAACTTTCCCTTTGCTGGTGCTATGCTCTGCCAGCACAGCTCTACATTGCAGCCTCCCTTCTCCGTCCAGCAGAGTGTACACGTGGTCATTCTCATCTCAATCCTGGGCCATGTTTTACAGTGGGAAAGAAGGCATCCTGACCCTAACTGCCTTGAGCCCTTGAATGAGGGGGGAGAGCTACAGAGGATCACTAACCTTTAAGTTAAGGAGGCAAGACCTGGGGTTTTCTCTAGGGTCCAAGGAGATCTTGGGTAAAATCAGACAAGACATGGGGAGCCTGGCCACTCCCACCCACCCCCGGAAGGAGCTGTTAGGCAGGCTTGGGTAACTGAATGAATCCTGGAGCCTCCTTCTCAAAGTCACCTCCAGCTCTTGGTCTCTGTGGCAGTGTGGAGGAGACAGGGGAGGGCTCTGCTGCTGGTCCTTCCAGGTCAATTCCAGTAGTCATCAACAGGGTAACAACAAGCAGACATCACTCCGAGACAGTCAGAGGAGGGGCAGTTCCTCCACTGTAGAGGACAGAGGAGGCTGACCCTGACCAGACAGGTGCCAACATGTCAAGAAAGAACGGTCTGATCCAAGGGACACACAGGCGCTGACCTTAGATAACACATTCTTGCCTTGATCTGAGGGGATGACCCAGAGCTACAGAGTCCACGGAGAGCTAAGGTGTGCGCCCCACTCCCTGCCTACCCACTAGGTAGGAACCCTCCTCCAGTTAAGAATGGGGGGGGGTGGAGTACACGCTTTCATGGTAGAATGCCTGCCTGGCACCCATGAGGATCCCCAGGTTTACAAAAAGAAAAAAGGGAGAAAGTCAGACAAGTTATTTTAAATCAGAAAATGGAAGCCCTTCCGTTTTCATACCAAGTCTCCTCCTCGGGTACCGAGCGTGGGAAGAGACTGATGGCCAGGGTGGAGATGGGGCCAGAGGCCACTGCTAGGCTGGCAGTGTCACCAGAAAGCCCATGAGACATGTGGGCCTCCTCAGGGTCCTTACTGCATTTCAGAAGAAACCAGACACTCTGTAGAGGTTCAACCACCAAGGGAGGGGTGCTAGAGAGAGCAAGTCGCTGCCGCCGGGCAGGGGTGCGGAGGGAGTGCATGCGGAAGACTTCCTATTGGCTTAAAGGGTCAACAGCCTCCCAGAAAGGAAGACTAAACAGTGGACTGGCGGAAAGGAAACACAACCACGTTTAAAAGATGACTTCCTAGGAATTTTTACATGTCGGGTGTCCAAGCCCAAGGAGCCGAGGAGAACTGATGTACCCAAGGGTGAGGCTGTCACGGGGACTAAGGAGCCAACAGCAGGAGCAAGGACCCCAGATGGCGTTGCTACATCATCACGCAGGGGTTTCTAGGTGGGGAGGTTAATGTCGTGAGCCACTACAGAGGCCAGGAATGACAAGATGACCTGAGTGTTCCCAGCTGAGGAAAGTAAATGGAAAGTGTGCCTGTCCCCTCACTAAAATCACACTGAGAAGATCCCAAAACACCCAGTGCAGGCTGGCAGGATGGTACCACCAGTTTCTCCGACACTTGGAATTCTATCAATAGATAATGGAAGCGAAAACAGGCCGAAGACGTACCGTGCTTTCCCAAAGGAGCTCCTGGTGTGGAGGCAGCGGGGCAATGAGGTGGGAGACCCGTGGACCATGTGTACACACAACTAGCTGGGTCAAGTTTAAGCTCAACTGCTTACCTATACAGGTTTTCCCTCAACTGAGCTGTCTGCAGGCTGGAAGGAAACTGAGTTGTAGAGGACAGAAGGCAGCTGGGGAATTTGAGGTCAAAGCCTCAGGCTCCCAACCTGCTTAATCCATGAAAGTAAAGGAAGACACACTCAATGAGACCTACCTGCAGCCTTTGAGCATGGAAGCCCAACCTGGGGTACACATACTTGAAAACAAAACGTTTCCTGAGGGGCCAACAGGATCACGCATGCTGAGTAAAGGTTCTTGCCACGCAAGCCTGGCCACCTAAATTCGATCCTGGAACCCACATAAAGGTGGGAGAAGAGAAATGACTCCACAAAGTTGTCTTCTGGTGGCATGACACATGTGTGCACATACCCATCATACATGTCAAAGAATGTTTTAAAGACAACGGAGTTCATAAAAAAACGCCAAGATCACTTAGTATTCTCTCCGTGAAAATATCAGCAACACGATGTGAGGTAACTATTAAATACTTTCAAGTCAAATTCATTTTGGGCCTCAACTCATAACAACAGGTTCCTGTGGAACAAGCAATCAGAAAACAAGACATTGCTGGGTTTTTTGTGGAGTGCAAGTGAATGGGACAGCGTCTCACGTACCACAGACTGGCTTCCAACTTCCTATGTAGCCAAAGGATGGATGTCCTTGAATTCTGATATTCCTGCCTCCACCTATGGAGAGTGCTGGGACACAGGAATGTGCCACCACACCCCATCCCAGGTTTATTTGGCCCCAGGGTTTGATTCCAGGGCTCTGTGAATAACAGGCAAGCTCTCTACTGAGTGAACTACACCCCAGCTCCCAGAAAGTGTTTTATAAAGCAAAAACAGCAAGAGAAAAATGTCTACAGCCAGGCATGGTACCTCAACCTTGTAACCTCAGCATTTGAGAAACTTGAGACAGGAATAGCGTAAGGGCACCTTAAGCCACATAGTAAGACTATCAAACAAACAGAAATCCTATAGAAAGCTAACATCTGTCAAGGTTCAACCAAATTTCTTTTGGAGTACATTATAGTAAGAGTGGCTGTGTAACGTTGCAGCCCATTTTTTTTTTAAGTTAGTGTACACACTTTGTGAAAAGTTACGCCATCGACAAAGCTGTTTTAGAAAACAGCCCAGCTTCCTTGGCTTCAGATACTGTGAACATACATTCTGCACTCCCTCCAGGGTTCTCAATAAATCTCCAGTCCCAGAAGGCAGTTGCCTTCCCTTCCCAGGTCCAAAACTACACACACTAGAAGCCTCACCTTAGAGTGTGCTTCTGAAAGGTCCCAAGTCAAGGAGAGGGCATGAGTTTTCTATACCTCTCCATACATGTTTTTAAAGACAGAAGTAGGTGCTCCGGATCCGGGTTATTCAAGTCAGTACAATGGTTTAGTCAGTATCAGGGAGGCCTCTGAAGGGCATGGAGGTGTGCAGTAGTTGACAGGTTGGGAAAAACAGTGCAAGCCACTGGATGGGAGGGTCTGGGTCCTTCTTACAGACACTTAAGATGCAAGGGCTCCAGGTGGGTTACCGCTGAGTGCATGCCTTTAACTCAACCACTCTGGAGGCAGAGGGAGGAGGAGCTCTGGCCAACACAGTGAGCCCCAGGCCAGCCAGGACTACATAGAGAGCTGTTCTCAGAGAGAGCAAGCACTGGCTGGGACGGACAGCTGCCAGGAAGCCACAAACAGTGCCTTTCCAGGACTCACCTGGGAAGCATTTTGAGACTAGAGATGCAGCAGTGGCTAACCCAGAGACAGACAGTTAATATAACGGTTTCTGGGAGAGAGGGCTTGGGGAAGATGTAATAAAACACAAGAAAACAAGAACAGAAAGATAATGATTACACATGATGATTAAAAAATACAGTCACTTTATTTCCCCCTTTTTCCCCAGTCCCCAGTAGCACAGATGAGAACCCTCTAAAACACAAAAATATTTCAAGAAAGCATGTTACAAGATACAAGGTGTAAGCAGGAATTTGGCAGAACCTTATCAACTTTAGCAGTTCATACCCCCC
>CABHPP010126910.1:35797-49899 GCA_902168425.1 Peromyscus attwateri | reverse complement strand
TTTTGCTTTTATTTTCTTGTTTCTTTTGCAGTGGTAGCAACTGAATCTAAGTCTTCATGTATGCTAGGCCCTCTCTGTCAGTGAACTGTCATCCCAACCCTGTTTCACACATTGAGTGGTACAAAACGCATGATGAGGAGAAGGAATGCCCTTTTGGACACGTTGGACCTCTGGATCCTAGTAAATCTTTGGGCACTGGGGAGGCTTTTTATCTGTGCTTACTAGAAGAATAAGTGTTTTAATACTATCACTAGCAAGGAAGAGGTGTGAAGTAGCATTGAAAACATGATAATTTATGTTATTTAGAAAGTTACCACTATAATTTGCAGGTCCACATTTTCATGTTTGCTAGTGTGTTCAGTCATGTAACTGTATTAGAAACAAGTTCTCTGTCTGCTTTGCTGGCAAACCATGCTTTTGTAAGGTGTTCACTTTTTAATTCTGACCAGCTCCCTTTCCCTTTGACAAATGTGGACAGCGTTCAAGGAGATTAATTCAATATCCTCTTTTGAACCAAAACATTGCTCATTTTGTTATTCTTTTATATCATCAATCCCAATCTGCTTTATGATGTAGAGACTTGACCTATCACCCTTACAAAGTTTTAACCCTTTTATGAAAATAATAGTTTCTTATTTTTACTATTGCTCATGGATATTTTAATTTAATTATTTGCACATTCAGATGTGCAAAATTCATGTTGAAAAAAAGGGGTGCCTTTTTGGACACCTTGTACCTCTTGATCCTAGAAATCATTGGGCACTGGGGAGATATTTTTTAAACTGTGTTAATAAAAGAATAAATGTTTTAGTACTATTTGCTAGAGAGGAAAAAGTATGAATTTCTTTTTTTCTAAAATCTCTAGCATCGGTTCTTAAAAAAATATACTGCCATTGTATGAATTGAACTCAGAATGTGTGACATTCTCTATGAATATGGAGATTCACTCTAAGAAGTATTTATCCAGAGATGGGAGTAGAGATGATGTTAACTGTATAGGTTCTCAAGAAAAATGTTCATTTGTTTTTAAGCCTTGCTCAGACAAAAGTGAGCATTGATGCTATAGACATATTGAAAGACTTTGTGGTTTTAATATGTTTTAAGGAAAATAAGTAAAATGGGGTTCATGCATGCTGCAGGGATTTTATAAATTCTTAGAGCAGTGTCTTACATAGGAGGTGGTGGGGGAGGAGTGGGCAGGTCTGGTTGGTGCAAGGACAACACTATAAAGCCCTTATTTTGCTTATGAATCGGGAGTCTGGTATTGCAGCAATGCTGTGCTTGACCTTCTTATCTGCCCCAGGATCCTGTGTTGATCCCTGTTACTATCCACAGCTCCAGAGGAGTGAGGTAACAAGGAGGACCCTAAGAGGGATGCATGGATCATCCTGGGAAGGGGATGTAGATGTGATCTTCTGGGTAAACTGGGAGTGGGGGCGGCAGTAAATTTGAGGGCATGGGGGATGAGAACATGAGGGAATGGGATGGTCATGATGGGGGGCGGTGGAGTGGGAGAGCAATGAAAGAGATATCTCCATAGAGGGAGCCATTATGGAACTAGGAAGAAACATGATACTAGGGAAATTCTCAGGAATCCACAAGGATTACCTCAGCTAAGACCCCTAGCAATAGTGGAGAGGTTACCTGAAGTGCCCTTCCCTGTAATCAGATTGGTGACTACGCTGTTATCACAGAACCTTCATCAAGTAACTGATGGAAGCAGATGCAGAGACCTACATCCAAGCACCAGGCCGAGCTACTAGAATCCAGTAAAAGAGAAGGAAGAGGGATTATAGGAACAAGGGCTGGGGGGGGTTCAAGATCATGAAAGGAAAACCCACAGAGATAGATGACTAAAACTTGTCAGAGCTCATGGACACTAGACGGACAGCTGGGGAGCCTGCATGGGACTGAACTAGGACCTCTGTATGTGGGCCACAGTTTTGTTAGCCTGGTCTATTTGTGGGACCCCTGGTAGTGGGACCATGATCTATCCCTGGTGCATGAGCTGTCGTTTTGAACCCCATTCTATATGGTGGGATGCCTTGCTCAGCCTTGATGTGGGGTAGGGGTGGGGGACAACTTGGTCCTGCCTCAACTGGAAGTTCCAGGCCTTATTGACTCCCTATGAAAGGATCTACCCTTTCTGAGGAGTGGATGGGAGTGGGTTGGGGGAGGTGAGTAAGGAGCAGGAGGAGGGGAGGGAGGGGGAACAATGTTTGGTATGTAAAATGAATTTTAAAAATTAATTAATTAAAAAAAGCAGCGAGAATCAGGGCTTATTGCCTGAGGGTTTGAATGTGCTCTGAACTTACAAATTTTGACTTAACCTACAAAGGTCAGAGTGGGAAAAGAAAAAAAAACAAAACAAACAACAAGGAAAAAGCTATCATGTTTGAGCAGTTGTTTTGAGAATGTTGGAAACTGAGTTTCTAACGAGTTCTGTTCACAGACTACCAGTTATATCATTATAAAAACAAGCCCACCACTTCTTAAGTTTCAACAAAAACTCATGGCTGAGAAATATGCAAATAACATATTCTTGAAATTGAGACATCCATGTTCCTATAGAAGATCTTGCTGGCCTTGCACATATTCTGTACATCCCTGACTTGAGTAATCTGTCTCTGAGAGGCATATTTTACCTAATCTATTTAAAGGAAAGTGATCTTTGTAGCCACCTTTTTGGGCAATGCTTATTGCATGTGAAATAATTTGAGAACTTTGATCACTCCATTGAGTGTCTTATGTCTGTTTTCTGAAGGATTTAGTAAGAGGATTCTCTTACTAAAGATGTAACTATTCAATTCAATATGTTCTAAATACACTGTAATATATATACACATATATAATTATTGAGTACATATTATTAACCCGATTCTGAGCTATATACTTACTGTATCCATTCTAATGTTTTCTGTGTTTGATTCTTTATGTATTTTTGTTTTAAGATTTATTCATGGAGCTGAAGAGATATCTCAGGGGTTCAGAGCACATGGCTCTTCCAGAAGACCTGAATTTGGTTCCTGTCACCCACATAGGGTGACTCACAACCTGTAACCTAAGCTTTAGGCAATCTGACACTTTCTTTTGGCCTTTAAGGAGGCCTGCACATGAGGGAGGAGCGCACACGCGTGTGCGCACGTGCGCGCGCACACACACACACACACACACACACACACACACACACACATACACACACACACACACACATACACACACACACACACACACACACACACACAATTCTTAAAAAAAAATTATCCTAATTACATTGTAGTTACTAGAAGAAAAATAGTACTCTGACACCACAAATCCTTTAGACAAATACTAGTTAATTTTACCAGGCTATTCCCAACATGACTTACTATAATCTCTTGTTAGAGAGATTATTAATTTATTCACATGAATAATGTGCCATAATGCAACATCTCCAAGCTCAGTTCAAACATAAATTGCATGAAGACCAGCCTTGATGGGCAATTCATGCACATCTTCCATTATTATGGTGTCACTCTTCACAGCTGAAGGGGAATCTAGTTCCAATTAAGTGCCTGGTGAATGCTGCTACTATGTGAAACAAATAGAAGGAAAAGGAACTGTTTCTAAGCTTGCTGCCAGTTCCCTGGCTTTGCCTTTGTCTACTTTGATATGTTGAAATCTCAGTTAATGCTACTGACAAGTACACACACTTTCGGGTGCCAAACAGGTCTCAAGTTACACAAAGGGACTGCCAGAAAAGTCCTGGCCCTGAGAAGCTGCTGTGATAAAAAGGCACTTTTCATTTAAAACCTCTACATTCCCCACTGGGTGCTGAGCCCAAAAAGTGGCAATAAAGCCAGTAGAAGGTGGCTCTGAAGTAAACAAGGTGCCAGAAGTAAAAATAGAAAATTGCTGGCTTCCTGGCTGGGAGCCCAGGGTTACACAAAGTTGGCCATACAATTGCAATTGGGCTGATAAATCAATATGCGTTGCCATGGAGAGATGGTCATAAGAGGAAAACACATGGTCGTGGTCATGGTGGTGATGGAGACATGAAATAAGAAACCCAAATCACCTTCTATGCAAAAATTATAGAGAATTTAACTATTCAAGAAAGAAGGATGTGTGGATACAAAGAAGCCTTAAGTTAATATTTTCCACGTTATTTTTTAGAAGCATGTTAGTAAAATAATTACATGATTTATCTACTTTTCCTAAGTCCAGGGTTTCCTCTTCCACATCACTTGCCAACATGCCTATATTTGAGGAAGCTCATCTTAGTGCCTATTTATTTATAAAATTAATCATAATTTCATGCAACATTGCCAACAAAATATTTTCATTACAAGCTCTCTTAAAATCATCTTCTCTATTGGAATAAAAGTACCATTGGGCCGATATTCATTGTGCAATCATACCATACATACCACTGTTACTGCCACTAAATAAATGCTGTCATTAAACATAGCAGCTGATCTGGGTCCTAGATTTTTAAAACCATATGTCTTATGCAGTAAGCATTTGTATTCGCTGGTATTTACATGGTAAAAATGAGCACGCTGTATTTCTTTTTCTACTTAACACACAATAATCTACAACTTTCTGGTATTGTAATTTATTAATGGACAATCAAATTTTAATCACTACTATTATGGGGGGTGTCTTTTTTCATCTGTCCCACTGTTTATCATTAAACAACATTATCACTTGACAGGAAACTAAATAGGTGTAATAGCCCAATTCAATGCCAAGTATAGAGAGGATTTATGTTCATTTCCTGATAAGCCACAACAGGAAAAAACTGGCTTCCTTCAAAACAGAAAGGTTCCTTGGTAATTGTGTCACAAGGATGTAAAATGGAACCAATATTTTGCTTGTTAAAAACATCTTGGAATAGCCAGGCAGTGGTGGCTCTCGCCTTTAATCCCAGCACTTGGAAGGCAGAGGCAAGCAGATCTCTGTGAGATTGAGGCCAGCCTGGTCTACAGAGTGAGTTCCAGGGCAGCCAAGGCTGTTACACAGCGAAACCTTGGGGGGGGGGAACTATCTTGGCTGGGCGGTGGTGGTGCACACCTTTAATCCCAGCACTTGGGAGGCAGAGGCAGGCAATGTAGCTGCATCAGGATTAAAAAAAATAATACTTTATCCTTCTGTAAAAAATAACTCTACTGAAACTTTTTTATACCCCCACACACATAATTTAGGAGGGGAAAGGTAATCAGTAGCCTTACCCAGCAGTGAACTCTGAGAGCTACAGTAACAACCAACCTGGAAGGATAAGCCCTTTTGTGCAATAGTGTCATGAATATTACAGGAGTAGCCAATCATTTTCTCGTTAGATTGTGGCCTACTCAACAAGAAGGAATTTGTACTTGGTGCTTTTAACTAGACCAAGATCACATGGCTGGGTAGGTAATATACTGCATGGGAGAAACAACTACCATTATTTTGCTATATGCACATAGTAAAAAACTGTTCTCTATTTACCTTTATACACATAGAGTAGTGCAGCTCTCAGCCCTCAGTGGAGAAGCTTCATAGACGGCAGTTAATACTGAAACTCACAACTGCTCAGAGTGCAGAGAATAAGACATTGGGGAGTGCTCCGCCCTGCATGGGACATCCATGTGACACCTTTTCCTCTTAAGGCTTAGGAGTCATGTCAGGAGACAGGTGAGAAAGATCGTATGGGACAGAGGTTACAGAGGACTGATGCAAAACAATGTTTTCAGGACGTGACAGAGCTGTTACACATAAGTACTCCCAGAGTCCGTGGTTATGTGAACAAAATCAGCACTAAAAAAAGCCACTTAAAATTCTAGTATGACTAGGGTAGCGGTCCATGAAGTCCCACCCATAGCTATGAACTATTGGGAAGGAGAGTCGGTTTTCTTCAAGGATACATGACTTACCTCACGTACTAGACTAATGCGCTCAGTGTCCTTTTGAAAAGGGGGGGGAACGTAAAGTAAGAGTAGGTTATTGGAATCACTGGAGGAGAGAGAGTAGAGTGGATTTGTTTTTTTTAAATGTATGTTTAAAATGTAAAAGTTCATACATGTATGAACTTCTCAATCAATAAATTTATTGGTGTTACTCACTCTTTGCTTCCTGTCACTAGAAAAGAATCTAGAAGATAAAACATGCAACAGCTTTTTTTCCTTATTTACCTTATTTCTATACCTATAATCTAGAAACTTGAGAGCTATGAGTCTGGTCCAGCTTTGCTGGTTGTTTGAGAAACAATTTACTGACCCCAAGATATCATAACAGTGAGGGAAATGGATTCAGTGTGTATCCCTTAAGGCTTAGAGAGCAAAGGCACTCAGGTCCAATTGACAAGGATCATAGCACCAGGGTTGGTCGCCAGGTAACAATGAATGTAAAGAAAAAGGTAGAATACAAGGTTACCTAAGAAACACCCCAAATGCTGTCTGAAACTTCCACCAGTTCTACAACCAGGGACATAGTGTGTTTGTTGTTGTTGTTGGTGGTGGTGGTTTACTGTAACTGTAGAAGCTTACCTTCACCAAATTATGTGAACACAAATAAGATATTGAAACAAGAACCTTAATGTAGCAATAAAAAAATTCTAAAAAAAAGTAAACAACTGATATTCTCAGCCCACTTTGACATCATCGATTGTTTATTGCTTAAAAATATCATACATTACATTTTAAAATTAGAATCACTTCAGGGTTACCTTGCCCAGCCTTAATACAAGGGGAGGTGCTTGATCCTAATGCAGCTTGATATGCCATGTTTTGTTGATACCCATGTGAGGCCTGCCCCTCTCTGAACAGAAATGGAGGAGGAGGATTGGGATAGGGCAGAGAGGAGGTGGGGGGAGGGAATGGGAGGAGAAAAGGGAAGGGAAACTGTGATCTGGATGTTAAAATATACTTCCAAGGGAAAAAAAAAGAATCATTCTTTATAGCAACATATTTTGACATAACCAAAATTTCCATTTTTCTATATATTATTTAAAGGGGAAATGTAATTTCATTCTAAAGCAGTATATAGCTCTTCAGAAACTTCAGACAATAAAGGCGATGTTTAGAGAATTCTTACAAGTGGTCTTGCCTACAAATAAAATCAAGAAAAGGCTTTTAAAGAAGCCTTTGGCCCATAACCCTCTCTTCCAGCTCATGCTGGGTTGCCATTTATGTAACACCATCGTGGGAGTCTTAAATGCCATGGTAGGCATGTCCTGCCAGCTGTTTGTAGGATTGTATAGGTCAGCCAGCCCAGGGGTTCAACGTTAGTACTCTCGAGTCCATTATGGTTCCACTGGAGGGTGGAAATTCAATCTTCGATCACTGTTCTATAACAAATTGCTGCGTTGGGCTTTTGCCGAAATAGTTCCCTTATTTCTGACTTGAGCTAGTCATGCACAATAGCTGCACTTCTTAAGGTCAACTTCTGTTTGAACACTAGGGTTTAAGTCAGAAGATTTAGAATGGGGAAATTTTGCAGCAGGGACATGGTTCTTGGACGCTGAGTCAAATGCTGTAAATGACCATCTTTAGAGACGAAATGACTTCCTTGGGCAAACATCAAGAAATTAATTAATTTGGAAGAAATCTTATCCAGGCTATTGAATAGTAGGAGGCCTAGGGTGAAAAAATTCCTACCTTAGTTGTTAACAGCATGCTTTGTTTTATGACTTCATTGTTCTTAGAAAACAAGTATCAAAAAACATTCCCCCAACCTACTTATAAAATGGAATATTGTTAAAGCTAACTTAATTGTAAGAACTTCCTTTCCCATAATCAGACCTCACAGCTTGAAGCCCTGTGTATTTAATTAAGCTAACTGGATAGGTAGCAGAGAATTTAGGAGTAAAAGAATCCCTAATTATGAATAACCCAAAGTTATGTTCAGTAGGCTTTAGGTTTCTTTTCAGGATTCTTAGTGCCCAACTCTTGCCTGTTGTTGAAGTTACTCTAATTACATTTGCTTAACTCACATGTAAACCACTTTTTTCTGTGGCCTGCTTGCAGACAGGGAGGAGAGGATTTACAGGCAGAGTATTCAGCTTAAAGGGAAAGTTCAAAGCTGCTTGCTTAAAGAAACCCTCCAAGTGTGGAAACAACAGGTAGATCATCAACACTTGGTTTTAATTTGATTTTAATCAAAGGATAAGGACAGCTCAGTTGGAATCTGGAATCTGATGCTGTGTAGAATCTTCAATTAGGGATGCAAACACATTACCTTCAATGCTATAATTTTCCTCCTGCATTCTGTGAGTTGGCAGAATCTATCTGCTAGCTTGCTCTGGGGAGAATGAAGATATAAGCTGATTTGACCTGGTTCACCCTTTACTTCTCATAGGCAATTCTTCTTAGATTCCAGGATTGTTTTCATCAGTATTTCTACTGTGTCCACATTCTAAACTACCTTGGCTTAGTATAAGAAGTTTTGCTATGTGCCGCCAGCCAACTCCCAAATAATGATACAGAGACTTATCATTAATTATGAAAGCTTGGCCTTTAACTTAGGCTTGTTTTTAACTAGCTCTTATAACTTAAATTAACCCATTTCTATTAATCTGTGTTCCGTCACTTATCACCCATCCTTGCTGCTTCCGTGTCTCCTGGTATCTCTGCCTTTTTTCTTCCCAGAGTCCTCTCTGCCCCGTGTCCCCGGAAGTCCCACCTAACCTCTTCTTGTCTAGCTATTGGTCATTCAGACCTTTATTACCCCAATCATAGCAAATACATCTTCACACAGTATACAAATATCCCGCAACAGCTTAGGATCTATCTTCTCTCACTTGATTATTGTAATGGTACTGACAGTGTTGTCCTCTTCAGTCCAAGTCTTTCTACAACTGCCTTAGCCCCTCCTGCCATCACACATAAAGATCAGAGTACCTCGATACCTGGGCCAGAGGTATTTCCTCAAGCATAATGCTGCTATGAAACTCTAATGTCCAAGAATTGCATCTTTTAATATTTTATCAATATTTACAGTGAAAATACCAAAGTCTTTAGACAAATATAGCTTCTCTTCAGTTTTCCCTAATGAGGAACTTTCCACAGTATGTATTCTTTATGAGCGTTTTACAAAATACAATTCTTGGACCATTGTAGGTTAGGAAATCATTCTGGGGTGCATACAGTGCACAAATAGGCAAGTAAAACAACCGTGCATAAATAATACAACAAAATAAAAATGTTTAAAAGATCACAGTTAGAATAAGTAGCAAATCTAGAGTTTAAAACAATCTAGCTGAAAGCCCACTTCCAGACACTGTATCCACAATATTCTATTTACAACTTATACTATCAAGATAAATTCCAGAAATGGAATTTAAATTAGTATCTCTAAAAGAGAATATTTTAAAGAAAAAACTTGAAAGACTCATCGGCTATTTCCTGGATCTTGGAATTGGCTTGTTTTGCCCATAGCTGTAATTTTCCTGCCCTAATTCTTCTGTGCTGGAAAACGTTGGACAGAACCTTAAGGATCCCATACAACAGCAGCCTCCTGGCAAGAGTGTCTAGGAAATTCTGGTTTGTCAGACAATAGATCCAACCATTTCGTCTTTTCTCCTTTACTGTTCTAAGCCCTCCTCTGCTGTATTGCTTGCAATATGTTATTATGATTACTCAATCTGTATCTTTCCTCCCCACTAGAGACTGGTAGTTAGATACTCAAGGCCAACAGTTCTGCCATTTATGCTTGTAGTTCTATAACAAGTCTTCAGGAGTATTGTTGAATAAATGAATAAACAAGGAAAACACATTATAGTTTTAAGTTCATAAAACTTAGTCTGGAAAGAAATATTATATATAATATTTATATATTTTATATAATTAATATAATAATTATACTATAATGTTTTATTCAAAGTAAGTTTTAAATACTTTCTGCTTACCTCTCAATTTTTCTTCATTATACTCATCATTACTACAATTACCTATTATGTTGTATTTATTATACATAAATTTTCACATCCTACAATCAGTTGTTATCAGGTGACTTCTATGATGCCTCCTGTTCTAGTTTGCTGCCTGTTGCTATAATAAAATATTCAGACTAAAAGCAACTTAAGGAGGAAAGGGTTTATTTCTTCTCCTACTTTACAGTCCTACACCCATTGAAACAATGGCAGAAACTCAAAGTAGGAACCTGAAGTCAGAGACTGAAGTAGAGGCTGTGGAAGGATGTAGCTTACTGGTTTGACTCCCATGACTTGTTTCTTTATATGACAGGACCAAATGCCCAGGAGTAGCACTGCCTATAGTGGGCTGGGCCTGTTCACATCAGTCATCAGTCAAGAAGATATTCCGCAGTCATGTTTACAGGCCAGTCTAATAGAGGTGATTCCTCAGCTGAAAGTCCCTCTTCCCAGGTGATTCCAGTGTATGTCAAGTTGACAAAAACCACCCAGACATCTCTCAGGAAGCATGCTACTCTGCACACAAAAGAATAGCTGAAACTTCTCTACCAACTGATTCTTCTATAGTCAGTTCTTAAATTCAATTGGTATTAATAGACTGAAAATAAAACTTGCTAGATAAGTGATGAATGTCCCTGTTGATCACTGAATATAACTAGACACAGTCCTAAGGATTTTATTTCCATTATTGACATGAAGTGCTTTCCTTAAGACAAATAATAAGGACTTTCTGATATTTTAATTTCAGATAGTTTCATACTAGGGTGTATCATAGACAGTTGGTTCTTGGTGTCCATGATTTCTGTATCTATGGCTCAACTAGCTTCAAATGGAAAATATATGAAAAGAAATTGTGTCATTATTGCCTAAGTGAAGTATCATGGCAAGTATCTGTGCAGTGTCTGGGTGTTATAACTGATTTAGAGAGAATATAATGTCAGCTGTAGGGTGTGTACAGAGTACATACAAACACTATGCAGTTCTACATATGCTGATTGAGAAGCCAGACTTCAGTAGCCGCAAGGGTTGTAGAGCAAGTTTCCTAGATGCCAGAGAATGATAATATATACTCTAGCATGTATAGTGAAAATGATTAGGTCTTTTACTTCTGATTATGATAGTTTTCTAAATACTTTGGGGAGTTAAGACCATATTCATTCACATCAATCTCCTTAATACTTACGTCATAAATTTTTAAGCATGATGCTACTTTAATATTTTTTCTCAGACAGGGTCTTGCTATATAGCCCTGGCTGGTCTGGAACTTGCTATGTAGACAGGCTTGTCTCAAAGTTATAGAGATATGCCTGCCTCTGCCTCCAGAGTGCTGAGATTAACTTTAGTTTTTCTAAAAACAAATCTTCTGTTGAGTAAAGGGTGATCTGGAAAAAGGCCTGATCACTTCAGAAAGACATTGATTATAGCAGCAGCTGTATTGACATGCCCTTACCTCTGATGGTTTTCTAGAACTGAGAGAAGGTGAGGCAAAGCTCTCAAATGGTCATGGACATAACCTCACTAGAAGACAATATATTGTCCTCCAGAAAGCCCTCAACCAGAAAGCAAGAACTGTAACCTATGTGATAGGATATCAGCCCCTAACAATTGCCTATGTACAAATGACTAGAATATACAGATTCACTAGTATAAAAAAGGGGAAATTAACCAGCAGGAAGAAATAAGTATTTAGTTGACCTTGCAGTAGAGAGGAGCATAACCTTATAATGGAGAGCCCAAACTGTTTATAAATGCCTTTATATGTAGAAGAGAGGAATGGCTGAGAAGAAAGGACAGGCATGACTACACCAAAGCTTTACACACTCTGGCAGCCTCTGAAGATAGAAGAAAAGGTCTTTCTAGGAGATAAAAAAGCCAAGGAAAGGAAATGGCAATGCATTGTGGAACCACCCACAAGAATGCGGCTCCACCAGTCCTCTAATCTTAGCCCATTCTAGCCTTCCATGTGATACTCTTGCTGAAGAAACTGATGGTTGGTTAATTAGAACAGATGATGTTTCTGAAAGACAGTTCCCTCCTTTGAAAGGTGATGAGTGGAATAAAAGCCCTTCTGGAAATGATAGAGGAGAAGAAAGAGGATTAAACCGTGAAATAGCACCACACTTCCTATGCTGATTCTATAGGCATCTCATTTCAGAATGTAACCTGGCTAAACAGTGACTGACATGATTTCAGAGTGGCACAGATGGTGGGGATTAAAGAACTCTGAGCTTTGATGTAACTTAGTTGACTGTTCATTGTGTATAGGTTTTATAGGAAAAGAGGTAGCTGTCCTATTTTTATTAGCACTATAGATTAATAAATATTGATAAACTGAGTGTTAAACCAAGTCATATGTATAATATTGATATTTTCCAGCTTTGGCAAATCCATTGGCTTACTAACATATTGAGAAGCTGGCAAAATAGTTGTCCCTCTGACAGTTCATATGTTGAATCAGTGTACAACACATTCAAAGATTTCTAAGTGAATTTCTGATACACAAATTCCCCTCGCAGGCTCTCTGCCATCTGCCTTCATAAACCTGTCCATTTACAGGATAAAAATCTATTTCTTTTTTAACAGGAAAAGTTTCTTAATATTATAGTTGGAGTTTTCACTTTGTATTTAAAAAAATTATTCATTTTCCATACCAACCACAGATCCCTGTCTCATCCCTCCTCCCGCTCCTTCCCCTGCCTTCCCCCTTAAACCCCCATTCCCTCCTCCCAAAGGGTAAGTCCTCCCATGGGGGAACAGCAAAGCCTGTTTTATTTAGTTTAGGTAGGACTAAGCCCCTCCCCACTGCATCAAGGGTCTGTTTGAGTTAGAGTTTTCTTGTACCTTTAAAAAACAAAAGAAAAATACTATGGCGGGGGATGGTGGTGCACGCCTTTAATCCCAGCACTCAGGAAGCAGAGGTAGGAGTATTTCTGTGAGTTCAAGGCCAGCCTAGTCTACATCGTGAGTTTTCAAGCTAGCCAAGACAACATAGTGAGACTGTTCCAAAAAGAAAATAAAAAATAACAAAACAAAATAAACAACAAAAAAAAGACATTCAACAAATGTGCTTTTTGTGAGGTACCATACTATTTACTTGAAACATAATTCTTCATTATTGAAATATAAGAGTGCAAAAAACCCATTCCATTTCCCTGAGATACAGGGACCCAAACCCAAGAAACCTTTCCAAGTGTACTAGAGACACGTATTTCACCTACCAGTGCCAGTTCAAGAACAATGCAGAAGAGTACACATCTTTAAGGAACATTCTTTTCTGAGTATCCTACTGCATTCCCACCTAGCTTTTACAAACACTGATGACCATCAGGCTACAAGATATGACCATAAAAATAATCAAGCAACAAGAACTGGAAGTATATCCCAGTGAGTAAGTTATTTATGACCATGCCTGATAACTTGGGTTTGTTTCCCAGAACCCACATGCTGAAAGAAATAATAAACATTAAAACCCAAAACTAGGAAGTAATATCAGTACAAATGAAAACATGAAAAGTATCTCTTAATTCTAGCTTATCATATGTGACCACAATCTGAATAGGCGATATCTATGTGCACAGAAACTGTGAGTCACCCTTATGGAGCTTGAAAGTCTTTTGGGTTGTTAATGGATAGACAATTTTCAAGCAAAGGAAGTATTAGTGAAGCCAGGGGTGCCATAGACTTGGCCTGTATCCAGAAACATTCTCTAGTAACCCACAGCTTCTTTGAAACAGGCTGAGAGATATGATTTCACTAATAAGGATGTTAATTGCAGCCTTTAAATCTTCCCTTAAAAGGGAATTTAATCCTATTTAATCCTTTGTGGTCACAGAATACTTACCTCCATGAATTCCTAAGTAAAAGCTGCCTCCCTGCTTGGATAGCAGTTGTAGAATGTGCTTTAAATTCAGTCTTTTGTGAGGCTATGGTTGGTTCGATGCTTACTTGTGACTCTGTGGCAAGTGGGACCCTATTTCAGTCTTGTCATCGTATCTATCTTTATTGAGCAAGGGGACTATTCAATGAGAGTGGGCCTAGAAAAGCCCTCTCTCTCTTCTAAAACCTACTCTCCAACACTGTCAGATTTTTTTAATGCTAACATTTAGAGGGGTACAATTAAATTCAACAAAACGAGATAAAAATAAACAAGTCAAAGATAACTTCAATTTGATTTTATAGCCCTCAAGTATCTTCTTTAATAAAATAAAAAAGA
>CABHPP010126910.1:0-21404 GCA_902168425.1 Peromyscus attwateri | reverse complement strand
TAGATAGATAGATAGATAGATAGATAGATAGATAGATAGATAGATAGATAGATTATGGTAGTGCGTAGATATATAGATAGGTATAGATATACTGGTGGCTCACAGAAAACTGCATTACTCTGTTCTTTCAAAAATATAATACACAGAAAACAGAAATCACATGAGCACTCAGATTTAAGTTGGATCTGCAAGTCAGAACAGCATTTAAGAAATCTAGTTTTCTTAATATCCATTGAAAACAGGAATAATTGGATTTTGAATCTTAGGGTAACTTATAAAAAGATGGTTTTTTTCTGACTATACCTTATTTCCTAACAAAGGACTTATATTTACTGACATTTCTATTACTGATTGATTTCAAACATGTAGTTTTCATCTCTGCCTTTTTTTTCTCCCTTTCTCTCAACCCTTTCCTGTCCAGTATACAGTGTGGACTGCCCTCTGGGTCACCTGGAATGTGTTCATCATCTGCTTTTATTTGGAAGTAGGTGGCCTCTCTAAGGTAAGTTTATCATGCTTTTAAAATACACATTGAAAGGAGACAGTTACGAATTAACTACTATGCTATACATTTGTATTGTTATAGTTAAGTGGAGAAATATAGAACATTTAGCCATAGTACTAATCAAAATAGTCCAAGTTGGAATGTGTCACATATCTGTAATTACAACATTTGGGAAGTTGAGATTGGAGGATTATTTCAAGGTCATACTTGGCTACATAGTGAATTCAGAGTCAGCATGTGCTATATGAGACCTTACATTAAAATAATGTCTATATTCTATTTATGAGAAAATAAACTTGGAGGAATGCATGCTAATATAAAGACTTTCAAAATGATTTTTGTTTGTTATGCTCAAGTTAAGACTCATCTTCATGTGAATTCTCATGTCCATTGATGAATACATAGTATCACAGTGATATAAGTCCTATATATATTGAAGTAAAGGGGGCTTTGAATATCCATGCTTAAAGTAGAAAAAGTGTTATAGAGAATGGAAACTCTATAGATATCAGTGGAGCCTTATTTACTATCATGTGAACATATGGGTGTGGTGATTGCTGTTCTGAGGTTCTCATCAGACAGAAGACTTTGCTCTTAATACAATATGGTACAAATGTTATTTCTCCCTGTTTCCAATGGTTATTTTCATCCACCTTCCTGAAAACACGTCTTTTGATTATTACTAAAATGTAAAAACAAAATGTGCTAAATTTCTAATTATCATTCTTAAAAATATTGTTACCTTGCATAGTTTTCACTGTAAAGAAGAAACATATGAGTAGAATTCCAAAAGTTGTATAAGGAAGCTTATTATTTTTAAATATTTTGTTATCAAATAAATTTGAATTAATCTTCCTATTGCTTTCTGACAGTCTGTAGTTGTATATAGCATGTGGTCCTCTATTTGCATTTGGGGTCCTGACTTTAAAACTCTACCTTGATGACTACAAATGCTTTTAGAACTTTTAGACTCTACTGAAGTACATATGGAACAAAGCATGTCTGATTCAGCCAAAGGGTAAATAGTGTTGAGGGATTTGCTCTAGAGCCATCATAAATGGTTTGTTTCTTTTTCCTATACTATAATGACTTTAAAATTGGATCTTGTCATTATTTGTTCCATTGGAGTGCTCAGAGGCTGGAAATGACATTCTGCTACTGAGATTCACACACAAACTCTAGCATAGTGGTTCTCAGTCTGTGAGTTATGACTCCCACAGGGGTCACATATCAGATATCCTACATATCAGATATTTACATTGTGATTCATAACAGCAGAAAATTACAGGTGTGAAGGAGCTTTATGGGCGGGAGTCACTGCAACCCAAGGAACAGTGTTAAAGGGTCGCAGCATTAGGAAGGTTGAGAACCACTGCCCTAGCTGCTTCCTTAGTGGTTTACATTGATAATTATGCATCATCACTAATTTATAGGACATAAAGTTTGACTCAACTCTACATCTAGGTGTTGTGGCCTATAAATGTAGATTACTGGTCATTTTAAAATGCAAGTCGGACAAATAAAAGCATCAAAAGTCCCAAGTTAAAGTATTCAGCCCCTAATTTTCTATCTTGTGGATTGAATGGTCATTTTAATTCATGGGTTTTATTCATTTCACTGAGTGGTAATTGTCCTTTATTGTCTTCCTTATGAACTGATTTGGAACAAGTTGGAATAGAGGAAGTTTGCCCTGAGGAATTGATATAATGGTGTGCTTGAAGAATACCAAGTTCCAATAATAAGCATTTAGTTCAATGTTTCAACTTTAGTACTTAGTGTGGACTGTGAACCAATCACACACACACACACACACACACACACACACACACACACGAGCCTGTGAAAAACACTGTAATAGGGCCAACTTTCCAGTAATGACGACACTAAATGTTGGTTTACTGTATGGTACTGTTTATGCTTATCATACATGGTAACTATGTAAGCTTCAAAACAACCCTGTAGAGTAATGAAGATAAATAATGGCAGTCATTCGCTCTGCACAAGTCTGATTACCTATTGCTGATCAAGATTATTGTGAACTGCCCTTTGTTACTGGGTTGTTGTTTTTTTTGTTTTGTTTTGTTTTGTTTTTGCCTCAATGTGTATGTCAAAGTTCTTTTCTTTTGTGTTTTGCCTTATATTTTTGTTTTGGTCCCTTTTATTGGACATTAGTTGTCAGGGTATGAAACAAGACTTACAGGATGGAAGCTGGGCAGATAGGCATGTACAAGAGTGCTGAGAGACTTCGACATAGGCCTCTCTGTGGCAGTATGTACATTACTGCTCATGTTTGAGTTCCTTGTAAGAATATCATTAGCTGAAAAATACATAGGAAGCCAGAACCATGTTGAGCCCAACAGGTTGGTGTCCTTGTCATCTTCATTATTCATTTTTAACCCATTCAAAATCTATTAAGCTGTCAACACATGTTTTGGTTAAAACGATGTCTGACTCCAAAAAGAACATTCTTAATATTTTCTGTTGATCTTTTTTACAGCCTTTCTGGCTAGCCATAGTTTAATCTCAAATGGACACTCCAGGAATCTATTCTGAAAGAATAAAGTTAAGGACCCTTGACAAACAAATACTCCTGCCAAACTTCCAGCTGGATTCTGTTTTCTAAGAAATCCCATATCCATGTGTGATAGTTTATGTACTAAACTTATTAGGGAGAGTTCTCCATCTCCTGCTAGTTCATAACACATTTCCTGTAATTACCCACTTTAGTAGATTAACAAAAGCTACCCTAGAGCTTGACTTTCACCCAGACATACATTCTGGAACAAAGAACCTGTTGGGCTCTTTTTTCTTGGGGAAATGTACAGTAAGGTTTATCCATAACAGAAAGAGAGTGCAACAATTGTCCAAAGAAACAATTCTGTCCAAGTCCAGCTTAGTCAACCTGTATCAGCCAGAGTTCCCCAGAGAAACAGAATGGCTAGGGTAAGCATATATTACAGAGGAGATTTATCATATTGGCTGTCACAATTCAAGTTAGGCAGTCCAACAATGGCTGTCTGGAAGGGCTGAGAACATGGTAATTGCTCAGTCCATAAGAACGATCGCCTCAGCAGTTCCAATCTTGAAAGCCACAGGTCTTCAGTCCATATCAAAAAGTCAAAGAACTCAGGTTCCAATCTCAGCAAAGAGAAGCAGCTCTACTGGCAGTCATAGAAGAGATGTATTATTTATCAGCAAGGCAAGCACGCAAGCAGGCAGGTAAAAATCAACAGCTTTTCCTTCAAGCTGACCTGCTGCTAGAAGACATTCCTCATTCTGAGGGAGGGTCTCCCTCTAAAATTAATCCTTCAAAAAAATACCCTGATAAGTTATAGAGCTGTGTCTTGTAGTGATCCAATAAAGTTGAGAAGATTAACCCTGAAAGAAATAATGACCTTGTGGGGATTGATCATGGGAGGACAGGTAAGACAGAGGTGGCTGCACAACTGAGAAGTCTCACCCCAGCATGAGTGACTGACTATTCACACAATCAGATCACTAGAGTTCCCTGTATAAGTCGAAGGCAGTTTTCTACCTTATGATTTTTTTTCTCCCTAAGCAACTGCTTGCTATTTTGATAATTTGGGTGATGGGCTTTGTGAGTCCTGTACGTTTGCTGAGTTTCCTGCTCTTAGGAGTTTTGTGAGCCCCTTGACTTTCCCTGATCCCTCCAAGAAAGTATGTTTCTATCCCTAAGGATAGAGGAGAAGAGGGTTTATTTGGCTTATACTTCCTCATCACTGCTTATCATTGGAGAAGTCAAGATAGAGCAGGAATAGACACAGCTGTTGCTGAGCCCATGGAGGAGTGCTGTTTACTGGCTTGCTTCCCTGCTTTCTTATAGAACCCAGAACCATTAGTCCAGGAGTGGCCACACCCACAATGGGCTGGACCTTCCCACATTACTTATTAATTAAGAAAATGCCCTATAGCCTGATCTTATAGAAAAAAAATTCCTCAATTGTGGCTCCTTCCTCTCTGATGACTCTACCTTGTATCAAGCTGACATAAAACTAGCCAGCACATTGAAAAATAAACTTGGTTCCTTTTCTCAGTGTGTGTGTGTGTGTGTGTGTGTGTGTGTGTGTGTGTGTGTGTGTGTGTGTGTGTGTGTGTGTGTGTGTGTGTGTGTTGGGGGTTGTTGTTAACTTCAACTGAAAAGAACTTATTTTATCTTGTTCAATTATTTAATATTTCTTAAATATTAAATATTGTTCAATATGATCAGATATGCGGTAGTTTGAAAGAAAATGTCCCCCAAAGGAAGTGACACTATTAGTAGATGTGGCCTTGTTGGAGGAATTGCATCACTGTGGGGGCAGGTCCTTCTCTCAAGCTTCACTCAGTATGACAGTCAATTGACTTCCTGTTGCCTCTGAGTCAAGATGTAGAACTCTCAGCTCCAGCACCTCATCTTCCTGCATGTCATCATGCTCCCCACCATGATGATAATGGACTGAACCTCTGAAACTGTAAGGAAGCACCTCAACTAAATCTTTTCCTTTATAAGAGTTGCCATGGCCATGGTGTCTCTTCACAGCATCAGTAAACCCTAAGATAAGGTACCAACACTTCGTTTACTCTTTTTGTTATAATTTGTGTCTTTTACATTTGTGTTACAGAACAATGTTTTGGACTTCAATCTTCTGGAGCTTAATTTTTCTGAATTGTGCAAAGTGATGATCTAACTGATACCTTCCCCGGAGTCTTACCATAGTATGAAAAATGTGTACTGAATACACTTGGCACTGATTTATGCTATCTTATATGAAGTAATAAATGTTACAGGACCTGTTTTTATAATACTATCATGTTTGCCTCACTATTGTTCAATTTATATTAGTTGGTTTATTATTTTTGTTGTAGGAATTCCCTATCTGGAATCTGATATTCCCTTGCTCTGTGATTTGACCTCATACATTCACAAGACTATCTTTTTAGGGTTATATTTAAACAAATGTGTTTCAAACACACACACACACACACACACACACACACACATATACATATACATATACATATATATATGCCTCATTTTGGCTTTCTTTTCACTTACAGTAATAACTTTTAATTAATTTAGAATGTGTAAGGAAAAACTTGTATTAGTTAAGAAGGCAATCTTTAGTAACAGAACCAGTAACTGGTAGGAAGCCAAACTGGATGAAAATTTAAAAAAATGGAGTGATAAAATATAAGTTTTGCTTCCCTGTAAATTAGCCTTTACAGGCTGTCAGGATTCCTGGGTTCAATTGGACAGAAGGCCTCTTAATATGCCCCATCCATGCAGAGAGAAGGCTGAAAAGAGAGAGGTTCAGATAATCAAGAGGATAAAGAACAGAGTTCAGAAACATTCACGGACCCAGGAGTGGTGACAGCCTTATCCGAAAGCTACCACTAAAATGGAAAAAGGGACCAGCTGTTGTTCATCTGCTCATGCTTTACATTACTAAGGTGTGATGGGAGAGGATGTGATTGTCCCATCTGGATCCACCATCTGCTGCTTTGCCAAGGCAGGGCAGGATCTGGACTGGAGGTCTAACTGATTGCACAAAGCCAGGTCTTTTCAAAAGGAATCGATGCAGCCTTAAGAGCCAGGGACAGCTGAGGTCGTCCCAGAGCTCAGCCTGGCCATTGTTATTAATGAATGGCACACACTCTCATGAATGATCAGACACCTGGCTAAATTCTTTTGAGGCCTTTGATGGCAGATTTCAGATGCTCCCTTTGCATTTATCTCATGTGCCGCTCAACCATGCAGCAAGTATCTACTACCATGGTCTTGAACACATTGATTCTTACCACATCTTCTAGCACTTGAAGGCGATGGATGCATTATTTTTGAAGATGACTGTATGTGGGTAACCAAAAGTGTCTATACAATATCATCTTCTAGAGTTCCGGCTCCCTTTTCTGCAAAACCAGGAAAACCAAAGCAATCATGTTACAGAGTTGTTGGAAGGACTGCATGAGATAATATAAGTACAGGGATTAGAAAGTACCTTGGCATACCATGAGGTCTCAATAAATGAAGACTGTCTTTATTGTTCTCATGATCATCTTTATTGTTTTGGGATAAATTAATAGACATTAGGATCCTCACCCCCAAGTCCTTTGGGGCATATATTTATTAACATGCAAGAGCTATATAATGGAACTTTGTAGGACTGAGTAGTTTAGAGATGTATGAAGCAGTTCCTTGTGATAGGACTTCAGCTCTGTGCATTAACTTCTCAGCTGCAATGCTGTTAGTTAAATCCTTCCCTTCAACATGTAAACAGCTTACTGATCTACATCAACAGACGGGTTCTCTGTGAGTCCTTGATGTTCCTGTTAGAAATACTTCTGGCATCTTTGAGAGCCTTTGTCTTTTATATGCCATATTTTTTAAAGACCAACAGGGGCGCAATTAATAAAAATGCTGCTTCTTTGGAATTCAGAAGATTTGAAATAATTTCTCTCTTGAGGAATATGTTCAGAACATAAATGCAAAAACCTATCTCATTTTCTTCCACATGATTGTATCACTTGGGTGCAGATTAGAAATAGCAAAGGTATGAAGAAAGGACAGACACATGTCAGGTGGTCTGTCTGTCCTCTCTGATGCAAACACATCTCTCTCAATATCCACACATGGACCAGAGGAAGGCTTTGCCATCCCTCTGAGCCTCACCCAGGGAAGGCTTTGCCATTTCCATGAGGCTGGGGAATTGAGGTCCTTGACATTACTATGTTCATATTTACTCAAGATTTCACTCCTTACAATTTTCTTTCTTTAGAAATGTTGAAAGCTATAAGTTACAGTGAGAACTTGAGTTGTACTTTTTCATTCCAAAAGAATTATACACTTGTTTTAATAACATATTTTTAAGTTTTTCCCAAATGGTAGAAATATTAGGCTAATATTTATTCTAATTGAGTTTTCTTGAAATATGTGTAAAATCTGTATATTAATGACCTTAGAGAATGTCAAATGCATCACATTTTCATAGAATTCTGAATGTATATTACTTTATATGGACATCAATTTATTCCTAAAAAGGAGGCAATTCTATGAAAATTTATCCAATCTGAATTATGAGTTTTGATCAAAAGCCTTCAAAAATACTCCAAGGAAAGAATTGACTAACTCATCATAGCCTTCATACAGGTGCTGTGCTTGGCCTTTCCTATTGTGTCCTTACCTCCAGAGTAGATACTGTCATCTTCATTTTAAAGATAAGGAACCTACCTCAGTGAGGAGAAGCTGCCTTGCTCAAGGCACATGTGCAATAAGTGGTGTGGCTCCCATCACACCACATTGTCTTTCACACAGAAAGAAAACCCACATGCATTTGTTTCTCTCTGTCCTGTTCCACCTACACTTTCTGCTTGTAGATATCTTAGTTCTTTTTTTTTTATTAAATCGTAAATTTTCTTTTCTTTTTTATTAAGAGATTTTTCTATTCGTTTTACATTTCAACCACAGATTCACCTGTCCTCCCTCCTTCCACCCACCAGCCTTCCTCCTCAACCCACCCCCCATCCCCACCTCTTCCAAGGCAAGGTCTCTCCTGGGGAGTCAGCAAAGCCTGGTATATTCAAATGAGGCAGGTCCAGGCCCCTCCTCCCTACACCAAGGCTGAACAAAGTGTCCCAACATAGGCGCTAGACTCCAAAAAGCCGACTCATGCACTAAGGACAGGTCCACTGCCTGGGGGCCCCCTAAACAATTCAAGCTAAACAACTGTCTCACTTATCCAGAGGGACTAGTCCAGTACCATGGGGGCTCCTCGGGTATTGGTCCACAGTTCATGTGCCTCCACTAATTTGGCTAGTTGTCTCTGTACTTTTTCCAATCATGGTCTCGATATCTCTTAGTTCTTAAAGAAATATAAAGCATTTTTTCCTCAAAGGCAATAATAGCTCTTTGTGGGTCTCAGTTCACATAAACTGACAGAGCAGCTCATGAGAGTCTTCTGTGGAATCTCCATGTACACAGTCCCCACGAGCAGCCTGGTAGCATCATTGAAGTCATTCTTCTCAAGGCGTATTGTCATCAGCAGATGTGTCTGTGTAATTACTTAGGAAATGATTTTTCTTGGTCAATATTTGTCAGATTCTTCCAGCAACGTTGGCTTTGGGCAGGGACACTGAATCAAGATAGTCAGACAAAGGAGACTGATCTCTGCACACAAGGCATTGCATGGCAAATGACTCTCAATCTTTTTTAATGGTTTATAGTCTTTGAGTTTTATTTCTTTCTTTTCTTTCTGATGGAAGTTTCAAGGTAAATCATGACTCTACCGTGTTTTTCCTTTTCTATTTATATAAATACAACCCATGGATTTTATTAGAATTCAATTTTACCTTCTCTTTAATGAGCTATTAATATCTGGAAATTTGTTGAACAGAATCTTGAAATGCAGTGTTTAGAGAGTGTTAGAGGTAGGATGCTAAATATCTGGTTCAAAGACAATGTTTCTTGCAAATAACTCAGAATAAAATCCTAGACTCTTAACTAAACTGCTTGTTTCTGGGGCTACAGGAAGCAAATCCTCTTTACTGTATTAAGACAAAAATGAAGTGTGTATGACAACAGACAGTAGAATGCTCAGTCTCTGCAGTAACAAAACACTTTGGTGCTGAATTAATGTAAGTGTGCATGTGAATCATGGCCCCGTAAAAGAATATTTTTCATTGTTAATATTCACTGGGGGCTGCAAGTATGTCTGTCCAGCTATTAAAGAATATCACAGCCTGCTATCAAGCAATAAATTTGAGTCATAAAGAGTTGAAGATGTTTATTTGTATCTCTGATGAAGCAAGTATGTTCTTTCAAAGTAGCAGGCCAACACAAAACACTCTATGTGTACCTTATTCCAAAGAACTTAAAACGTATCTTTCCCTTTGGTGTGTGTGTTAGTGCCTGGAATGCCTAAAGACAAAGACCCAGCACCTGTGTTCAGTGAAGGGCTTCCTGGAGCATTTCTTCAGTAAAGCAAGGTTGAATGTAGTTTTGTATTTTTATAAACTTGCTCAATCGCCAACATTTTTGTAATATTTGTTCTAAAAGGACAACTTAATGCTGTGTTATAGTACAAGGCCATGCAGAAACCACAAACTTCCATGGGATTACAGCAATCCTGAGTAATATCAGAGGATATAAATTAGAATGTTGTATTATAATCTCATGTTTTTCTGTTGAAGTCCAAATAAATTTTTATTAATAGCAGGTGGATATACTACTTGTTCTATCAACTGGAGTTCTCTTTTGTATTTTATGATTAGAGACACTACATTGAAAAGGCCTAGGCAAATATCCTTTTGACTCAACTGGCATATGGGATTATAGGCATGTGCCATCACACCTCTGCAAATTTACCTGGAAATGCTTAGGCTCTGCTCTTTGTATTTTATTGTTTCTTATTTTTCTACTGAAAATATAACTGAGATAAAATTTTAAAGAAAGGTAAAAGTTTTACCTATGTATCAAGATTATTGTTTTAAAATCACATTATAATCATGGGATAGTTTTTGTTTTGCTGATTAAAGAAGTGCTCACATCCTGTCTCAAATCTCCATCCCATTCCTTAATAAATTGGGTAATAATATCAGTAACAATGATGGGCATGAAAAATTAGCATCCTTCCAACATCACCTTCACGTAATCACCTAAGCCAACCTCTTCTGAGACTTTTTGTGAAGATTAACTCTTGGGGTTTTCTGTTTCATTTTTTTAATTTAATTTTTTTCATTTTACATACCAACAGTTCCCCCTCCCTCCCCTTCTCCCACTGTCCCCAGAACCTCTCCCCACCCTACCCACCATCCACTCCTCATAGGTGATAAGGCCTCCCTTGGGGAGTCAACACAGGCAGGACTTGTGTTGGGGCAGGACCACTCTCCCCTGTATCAAAGCTGAGCAAGACTGGTGATTACCCTAATTGTTATAATAGAACCTACATCCAGTGACTGATGGAAGCAGATGTAGAGACTCATAGCCAAGCACTTAGTAGAGCTCCTGGAGTTCAGTTGAAGAGAAGGAGGAGAGATTGTAGGAGCAAGGGGTTCAAGATCATGATGGGGAAAACCACAGAGACAGACAACCTGAGTTAGTGGGAGCTCACTGGACCGACAGCTGGGTAGCCTGCATGGGACCAAACTGGGCCCTTTGAATGTGGATGACAGTTGTGTGGCTTGATCAGTTTTTGTGGGCCCTAGTAGAGGGACCAGGACTTATTCCAGGTACATGAATGACTTTTTAGTGCCCAATCCAACAACTTGATTGGATTAAGATCCATCTAAAAGATCAGTGAAACACTACTCTGGTTGTGTCTGCAATGGCATTTTGAGACTCCATTAGGTCATCAGTGCTTTGATATAATGATGGTTTAATCCATGTGTTGATTCAAATTTGGATAGGCATATGGGAGACTGATGGATCTGTGGAAGGTGGAAGCTGCTTGGGAGAATAGGTCACTGAGGAGGAATGGTCTTGGCTGCTGTATGTTGTCGTAAACCTTTCCTGCTATGGTTCTGCTTGCTTTCTGTTTTTGTTTTGTTATTGTTGATCTTTGTTTGATTTTGAGACAGGGTCTCATGTAAGCCAGGCCTTGAATTCCTGAACCTCCTGTTTCTACCTCTAATGTGTTGGGATTATCCAATTCCCTGCTCCTGTTTATGGTTCTATTCTGCTTCTCTATGCTTCTTGGCCAGCATGTGACCTGTTTCTCTTTGCTGTCCCATCAGAATGGGTCGACATCTCTGAAACTATAAGCAAAATAAACTTCCTCCATTTAGTTGTTAATATCAATGGTTTTGGTCCCAGGCAAGCACAAAGAACTAATGCATTTATCCATATTTCCCTCCTCCTTCCCTATACTTACCTTGAAAATGAAAATGGGAAGAAGTCATCAGTTTACAAAGCCCGTTTTAAACTGATGCTATGAGTTTCAAGGGGTCATGACCTCAGACAGTTATGTGTCTGTCTCAGCTACTGAAGTGGACTGTTCCAATGTAAAATATCTGACCACCTTCAATAAGCTGCTATTTGGAAGTATGCAATTATTTCAATGCCAAAAGCAACTTATTACATAACCCTAAGCCACTCTGAGTTAGACCTCAGTTGTTGAATTTCCATGTAAGCATTACGATTAGGGAGATTTAGGTATTGCAGAGAGCTCACTTTTGCAGCTTGTATTCAAAGGCTTTGCTGCCTTTGAAAGGCAATTTAAGGATGCTGGTGCAGAGTTTTTGATGCAGTCAATTGAACACGAGATTGTTTTCGAAGAACAACATGTAAAACAAACACAACACATGTAATTGCTGTTAAGATTAGGGATTTCCTTATGATGGTAATTGGTTTGTTTAGAAAGCACAATCTCTTTGCTGTGAAGCATCAATTAAGAGTATGATCATGGCAGTGAGTTTCAGGTGACATTTTCCATGGTTACATTGCAAAAGAGATACTGATGAACATGTTTAGATACATTTACTTACTTCTCTAAGCCAAAATAGCAGTGTGTACTATTGGCAGACTTATAAGATAAAATTATACATATAGTCTTCTTCTGAATGAAGTGTGTTGAATGACCCTGTACTTGACAGGGGAGTTCATATTAACAATTATTCAATAACACCCCTCCCAGGTATGTTGCAGAGACAAATCACAAATCATTTCAATGCTTTTATCATTTTTCTTCTATAGCCTAATGAGATAAAATCATAGACAATAATAATCTCTAATAAATTAGTTTTGCACAGGGAATCTATATAAGCAGGTGTTGTGACGCCATGAAGAATTAGTGATCTGAGAGTCGAGACTAAATTGGGTCAATGTCATGAACACAGATGCCTCTGAAAGTACCTGGGCACCTGCTTTGCTAATTGCCTGGTTACAGCAGCCACTGAGGGCCCAGTGTTTCCCAACGTGCTGTCTAGCACAAGTATTATGGGTTGCTGGTTGAGGAGGAATAAGTGTGAGAATGTAAGAAGAACAGAATGATGAGAGAACCAAACATATATATTGGGAAGAGTATGGGAAAAGTGTAGTGTCAAATATGAGAAATAGACAGGAAGACAGGTTTCCTTGCTCTTGACTCAAAGTGGCGTTAGCACAGTGACAACCTATAAGACATTGATATGATTCTAACAAGCCAGTGTCTGCCAACAAGTAAGAGAACGTGGGGTGCCAACTATAACATGGACATACCCAGGGAGAGAGATGAGCAAACGTGAGAGATTCTAGCCCTCTCATGCCCTATCTGAGGACTGGCAAGAGAGAAAGAAGGAGAAGAATCACCTAATATGAAGCTTGTTCAGATTTGGCAGAATTAGCTGCTCTGACTCAGTACAGAGCACTGCATGGAGGCCAGTGGTTGAAAGAGAAAGGGCACAAGGATCAACCAAGGTGTGCTTAGTGAGAATTGAGCTGATGTCTCTCTGCCCTTTGGAGGAACTCATCATTGATTCATCTTTCCCTGTTTCCTGACTCAGCAAGAGAAGAAATACAGGAATAATCCAGCATCCATTTGTCTGAAGAATATTTGCAGTGTGTGTGCAGATCAAAATCAGCACAAGAACCCCACCAATGCACACATATCCAAACAAATGAAATCAGAATATTAAAGAGACACCTGAACTCCTGTGTCCATTGCAGCACTCTTCAAGATAACTGTGCTATGGAATCAACCGAGGTACCCTGCAACAGGTGAATGGATAAAGAAAATGTGACATGCATACAATGGAATAATATTCTTATTTAAGATGAGAATGAACTCCTGTCACTGTGGCTGTATGGGTGGCACTGGAAAACCTAATATTAAATGAAACAAGTCAAATGCCAAAAGACAAATCCCACATGCTGTCTCTCAAATGTATGAACTAAAATAAGCAGACTACACAGAAGTAGAGTAGGATAATGATTATTAAAGGCAGAGGAGTACAGAGAGATGAGAACAGGAAGGACTGATAAAGCCTATAAAAGTACAGCTTTTTAAGAAGGATTGCTTTTATTGCATGAATAGAGACAGGGCTATATACAATTGTTACCCTTCAAAAGTGTTCAGTGTACAGTACCCTCAACTTATACTTTCATTAAATTACGTGGTGGTTTGAATAAGATGCTCCCATAGTCTCAGGCATTTCAATCCTTGGTTCCCAGTTGGTTGTGCTGTTTGGGACAGATATGGTCTTACTGGAGGAAGTATATCACAGAGGACAGGCTTTGAGGTTTCAAAGACTCATAATAGTCCCAGCTTATGCTCTGCTTTATGCTTGTGATTTGAAGATGTGAATTCTCAGCTTCCTATTTCTGCCACTTCCCCCATCAAGAAGGACCGTTATCCTTCTGGAACCATAAGCAAAGTAAACCATGCTTTTTGTAAGTTACCTTGGCCATGATGTTTTGCCACAGCATTAGAAAAGTAGCTAAATGAAAACTGAAAATACAGAAAATGTATTAAACTCAACTAATCTGCTGGAAGGGCATGGTTTAGACACAAAACATACTTCAATATACTCACCATTTCCCTTCTTGTTCATTTAGATGCTTCAGGGTTATTTAGCTGAGAGACAACGTTAACTTTGCATCACTAGCACAATGAAAATAATCCCCTGAAACGCACCATTTCTTCTGAGTCTATATAGTTTCCACACCATTGTGAAGTTAGGAAAAAAAGTAAGCAGTACCATTTTGAAGCTGTCGATAACAGTAAAGGCAAACATTCAATGAGGACTAACAAGAGGGTGTATCGAGTGGGTACCAGTGATAATGGAAAGAGGACAAACTCTAAACCAGGGCAGTGAGCACAAACTTTAGCAGGATCAGCAGCTGCCTTCCCAGGAGAAAATGAGCTTAGGAGGATATTCTTCTCTGTAAAGAAAAGCATTTCAAGTAACCTTCTGACCTTTCCAGAGATCTTAGTATTGACCTGCTATCCTTCAGAAAAGTGCTTTGAGTTTCTACTTTTAATTTTTTTCTGTAATGACTTCTTCAAACCATCCGCCTCACCACACACTCCTTTTTACGCTCCCCTTTAGTCAGCATGCGCTGCAGAGAGAACTCCGTGAGGTCACCGGGATCAGAACTGGGGCCACTGCTCTGGAGAGGTGACTGCAGAGATAAGTTCAAAATACAGCAGGTCTCAAGTTACATGCTGTGTCTGTCAGTGACCTAAAAATATCCTCTGAGGCACAATACAAGGAAAATGTGTCTACAGGATCCTCTTGATGTTACTGGAGTTAATTTTCCTGAGCGTATCCAGACAAGTGTGCTCCTCAAACATGACTGTTCACTGTACTGTCCACTGCTTAGCTCAGAGCCAGTACTGATTCAAACACTATTTCAGGGGCAGGTAAAGTCCCACAGACTCTCCTTAAGGAAGTATGGTGCTGAAAGAGAAGAATGCTGCAGTGAAGTCCCTTCAGAACAAGTACTTTCTTCCTACATTTATTTTTAGCAACAAAGATTCAATTTGCTTGAGGTGTTTAGGGACAGGAATTGACCCTATTTCTAGAACAAAGTGCATCAATTTGACAACATAGTTCTAAAGGGGCCATCTGAAGTTTTGCTTAGTAGATATAATTCATCATTTCTCCTTGTCCTGTAATTATAGAATTAATAAAGAAGACACTTCCTCTGAGTATTTGAAATATTAGGGCACTGAGTCCGTCCTGATGTTTGAGAAATAACTCTACCCTGCTTTGGAACAGCATCAGAAGCATCAGATCTAAAGTGAGCTGTACTCACCATTAACTGAGATACTGAGGCATAATAATAACTGGGGTTATTATCCTTGCATACAATTTTGCATTCAGAGAGCACAATATGGATTTCAGTTCAGTATAAAAGGCGGGCTTCCTGATGTCTGAAATCAATGGATGTCAGAAGAGCCTAGGCATTGGGTGATGGGCATGAATAATTGAAGACTGACTTGTTAACTGCAGAAGTGAAGCTGGCTGCACAGAGAGAAGCATTGTCAATTGCCAGCAATTTACTATGTTTTTGAAAACCACAGGCAGCAATTTACAGAAAAGATTAGGCCAGTTACTGTATGCGTGTGGCATTTTCTTGATTTAAGATGTCAATCTGGAAAGCTGTAAACTGACAGCTGGAGTTGGGAATGAGGTTATAAAGTTTATCGAGGAACTGCTTTTTCCTGAGAATGCCTATATTTCTATGTGGGAGGCCCCTGAGCCCACATCCCCTGCTGAGCCTAGCTGGTATATGCAGATGAGCATTGTCACAGAAGGGTGATGTATTCTCTCTCAGAACCATTAAGCACCTTTGCAACACTAGGTGTTCTAATGCACCACATTTATGAGGTGGAGGTGTGAAGCTTTTATTTCTTGGAAAAGAAATCACTGTCCATATTTCTTCAATCCTGTGCCATCGTGGGGGGTATCATCACTTGCACCCCGCATCACAAGCCTACTTGGCAGTTCTTCATAAGAAAATGATTAAAGGAAAATCCCCTTTTTATTAGTGTAATTTCTTTCCATTTATTCTCCCCATTGGTGTTAAGTCAGTAAAAATAATTTCTTCATATTGAATTTCTTCATGCTTGAAAGTAGGTTCAGCCCTCCAGAGAATTTGTAACCCTGGGGATGGTGAAGGATGATTGCTGCTGGATGAATATTCATGAGCTGCAGCATCTCATAATTTACACACAATAAAGTGTGGCCCATAATGAATCATTGTTTGGAGCTTACCGAAAATGGACCTCTGATGTACTTTGAAATCAGTTTACAATAATTTAATTTGTCATCTTTTCTAGTGATTTTTAGCAAGCTTATATCTTACAGGTCTGAGTTGTAATTGCCCTTCCTGATCTAAAATTGCTTGTGTCAATGCCCTTCTTAAAAATTGAATTTAGCTTTCCGTGAGGAACAAGTCAAGAACTTGAGCATGTGTCATCATCACCAATTACATCCACCAGAAAGCAGAGACATACATGTTAAGTTACAGACCCTCTGGCTGCATTCTCCCTCCCTAAAATCAGGCTGCGTTCCCTGTAGAGTTGGTAAGCAAAGCATGCTGTGGCCTGCAGCACTTCTCTCCCCCTTAGTTCCCCGAGTAAGCCAGATACCCACACACCCAGACCCAAAGATGGCTGGCATCCCCTGGGTCATATGTCTTGGAACACGTCTCACAGCATCCCAAAACATAAAAGAGCAAGGGATACCCTTTGTGTTTAGGGACTGAAGTACCCTTTCCTTTGGTACCCATCCTGGCTGCCTGTGCCCTTAATTCTTTAATCTACTAATAAGGCTCCTCTGGACAACAATCCAAGTCAGCTCCTTTCTACTAATTCTGTAATTGTCTCTTGTCATTATTTAAAACAAAATACCCACTCTTACTTTTTTCTCTGACTCGTCAGTTGGGTCTAGGAGCTTTTTTACAAATTGGTGGTCACTCTCCTGTTTGCTCTTATTGCTCCTCTCACAAAATTTTGTTCTCAAAACTGAGGGTGGGGGCAAAAAGACCATTTGCTCAATTATTTTTGTCAAATATTAAAGGCAAAATGTAAATGTTTATTAATTAGTCATAAAGGACAAACATTGAACTGTTTAGTAAATTACAGTTAGTATAATATTATGATTCTTGCTTTATTTGCAAGTTTGTCATTAAATTATAGAAACTAATTCAATGAAAGTTCACATTAATGGAGCGCTTTAAATACGTTATGTTCAAGAGTGACAGTTCTAGCGCGGCTTGGCTGTCTTTAGGGTTTCCCTATTGGATACACAATACTCTTCCCACTTCAAGCAGATACAATTCACCTGATAATTTTAGAAGTGCTGCTCTGGAATGCCAATTGGCAATTTCTTTCAACTTTTCCAAGATGTTCTTCTTTATATAGTATTGGGCATTTGTAATTAAAGCCTGGAAGAATGAGATCCAATTACTTTAAGCCGAACTATAAAAATAACAAATATTTTCCTGATTGTTTCAGAAAGGAATTTTGAAAACATCAGAAAATAAGTTTCTATTCCTGAAATCATGAGAGATTTTCATTCTAAGCTATCTTGCTGCTTGGGTCAGCCTATAATGATTTCAACTTGATCTATATTTTTTACCCTTACAAGCTCCCTATTTTATTTTTCACTGGATCGTTGAAAACTCCACATACTCTATTAGGAGGATCAAACAGAGGCCATTTATTATTAGTTTGCATTTATATTGTATTTTCCTTCCAGTAGCTCTAGGTGTTTTACAGAACATGACAGCAGCCATCAAAACACTTTGTCAGGTATGTGAGGTAAGAAATAATGCTGTTTTCAATGTGCCAGAGGCATGTTGCTTATTGGAAAATGTCCACTTCTTATATGCTTTCTACAGAAATCCTTTCAGAATTTTTGTTTCAAATGAGTTCCAACTCTCTTAAACATTTTCTTTTCTTGGTTTTCAAAACAAACATTTGTCCAACCAATTTATTGAGCATTTAGTCCACATTGGTGTTAATGCAGTAGGAAAGGCTTCCTTGAGAATAAGGAAGGCTATCTCTCCTCAAGTGGGCCATAGCTCAGGGATGGGGTCAGGGGCATAGGTTCTGAAAAATCAAGGGCCCCCAAAGCCACCTGAGCCAGTGGCTTCTGAGCCTTTTACCTATTAAACCCAAATGATAAATTTCATAGATAAAAGAGAACAAGTTTTTAGAAAGGAATTCATAATTCAAATTACAGTTTCACAGATGAAAGCTTTTGAGAAAGCAAGCAGCTGTAGCAAGAGCAGGTCCCAAGAGATGAATTGAAAGTTTCCCATCTGTAAGTTTTAAGGCCTTTCTGGGTAGCTGCCTGGGAGGACGAGCTAGGAAGTGCAGTTGACCTAGCCATGAAATGTTTATGCACCTCAGTTTCAGTGTTGTTCTCAAATTCAATGTCTAGGAAGTGCTCAGGCTGTATAAGAGGAAAAGAAAGGCAGCAAGAAACCAGAGCAGGAACCAGAGCCCTCAAACACACCAACCAGGACAGAATCAAGGACATTGATAACTTATAGCCAAGGACAAGATCCTGAACTGTGGCTTCTGACTTGAGATCTGTGTCTGCCCAGTTTCAGTCTCCTGTTCTCACAGTTTTATTGTACATACTAACAATATAACATGGGGATAAAAAGAATTTGCTCTTACACTGTAGAAGAGATCTGACATATAAGTAATTAAACACAATATAATGTATTATAAAGTGCTGACAAGAAAAAAAAAGTAGGACAAGAAGGAAGTGAGTGACTTTAAGGCACTGCTTCTCAACCTGTGGGTCACGATCCCTTTGGGATTCAAACAACCAACCCTTTCACAAGTGTCTCCTACGACCATCCGAAAACACAGATATTTATATAATGACTCATAACAGTAGCAAGATTACAGTTATAAAGTAGCAATGAAAATAATTTTATGGCTAGGGTGATCACAACATGAGCAATTATATTAAAGGGTTGCAGTATTAGGAGGATTGAGAACCATTGTCCTAGAATGACTCACATAATCTAAGAAAAGGTATGGCTCAGGATTACAAGTTTGTTATGAGGGATACAACTCAGAAACAACCATATGAAAGAGAGATGGAGAAAAATGGGGTCTTCATGCCCTCACCAGCCCAACATTTTATTCAAGAGTTTTTTAAAAATTTGTTTTTAAAGTTTTTTTCAGTACATACATAATTTTAGGTATCTATACAAACATTAGATAGAAAATATATTTGTCTTTCTGAGATTGGCTTAGTTTACCCAATTTGATTATCTTTCCAGCTGCATAATTTTCTTGTAGATGGCATTACTTCATTCTTTTTGGCTGAAAAAAAAATCTCACATTTCCTTTACCCAATCTTCTATTGGTGGACAGCTGTGTTGGTTTCACAACGTAGCTATTGTGAATAGTGCTGTAATAAACAACAGTATGTAAATATCTCTGTGCACATTGACTTAGAGTCCTTTGGGTGAATACTCAGGAATAGTACAGGTGAGTCACATGGAAGATTGTGGTGATATACTGTGTACCCTAATAAACTTTGCCTGAAGATCAAAGGACAGAACAAGCTACTAGATTAAACACAGAGGCCAGGCAGTGGTGGCACACACCTTTAATCCCAACACTTGAGATCTCATTCCTTGTTTGAGAAGTCACAGGCCTTTAATCCCAGCACTAAGAAGAAAGTGATATGATGGGCGGAGAAAGGTATATAAGGTGTGAGGAGACAGGAACTAAGGCTTTTCGGCTAAGGAACCCCTTTCGGCTAAAGGCCTTTCTGCTAGAAAACCCTTTCAGGCCGAGGAGTTGGTGAGATAAAAGGTGGTAGCTGTGGCTGGCTCTGCTTCTTTGATCTTTGGGCAAAGTGTATTAGGGTACACAATCTATCACCACAGAAGATCTACTTTCATACTTCCGTAGAAACTTCCATTGTGGCTGGAATGGTTTAAACCAGCTCTATATGAGACCTCATTTGTCTATTCTCTCACCAACATTTGGTAGTGTTTTATTAACGACTGCCATTCTGAATGGGGCAAGATGTAAACTTGATGCAATTTTGATTGGCATTTCTCTGAATAATAAACATTTTTCTTGTTTATTGACCATCTGTATTTTATCTTTTGAGAACTGCTTGCTAATTTCATTAGCCTGTGTATTGATTTCATTGTTTGACTGAGTTTTTAAAATTCTTTGTATATTCTAGGCATTAATCCTCAGTTTTGCTATATAGTCAAGATTGGTTAAATCAATGGCCTTCAGTGACTAAATTTACTCTCTAGTATCCATGGGCTCCTCTAGAAGTATGGGCTGACAGGTCCACTTTTCTAGTCATGTAATTTGTTACTCTGAGAGCCATTTCTTCTTAGGAATCTATGTAGCCCCACCCTGCTTACCAGAGTCATTTCAGTAACAAATTCACCTATAATTAAAAGGAACTCTTTAACACCAAACAAACAAAAAACATTACTGCCACTCAGAAGATCCCTGGGGTCTTAGAAGCTCTATCCTAGGAATGGTTTAACACACCAAACAAATACACACACTTTAATTACACAACACTAATCATAGCATCTTTAGTTACATTGAATAAAGAGCTTTTGGACCACCTTGACAGTAGATGCTGAAGTTAAACCAGACTGTGACCATCTCTGAATGCAAAGAACTTAGAGCCAAGGAAGAAGACAGAGGCTGGGACATTGAAGGCCTATTGGATCCCAAGCGGGTTTGCCTTAGGAGCTCATATTCCACTAGCATCAATCTTGTATAAAAAATGTTTTGCTTATTATATAAATAAGTAAATAGAATATTAAGCGAGATAGACAATTTACCATGGTCAGACAAATGATACCTGGAAAATCCACTGTTCAATCTGGAGTGATCTCTCCAGGGCTAAGATCATATCCATTATTAACAACTATCACGTAAGAGAGACAGAACATGCAAAGAAAAAAAAAAGCAAAACCAGACAGATATATTATTGTCTTATATCTCTTTCTCTTCCCTAAGAGTGGTTTTCTGGCTTATATAAGCAGTAGGAAAACTTCATATATCAGAGATTTATGAATAAACACAAGTTGGTGCTTCTGCCTAGGACCAAGGCTACATAACAAAAGATGGTAGAAGATTTAGCATAGTAACCCTGTGAATTCAAGCATTGGGGACTGTCCTAAATCATCACTCATATTTCCAGATTTCATAAAGTCTTTGGTCTAAAAGGTATGAAAAATCATATTTCCACAGCTTAGTGACTAGGTTTTGAAATGCTGGCCACCCCACTTGCTGTACTCACTGATCATCCATAGCACAAAATCTGTCATGGAACCTTCAATTTACTATAGCTCCACCCACTTTTTCTCATTTTGTCCTAGCCAACACGTTTCATTCCATTCTGCATCTGAATAAATTACACTTGAGAAACCGAACTTTTCAGTAAAGATCATTGCTAAGAAGGGGGG
>CABHPP010126909.1:0-50318 GCA_902168425.1 Peromyscus attwateri | reverse complement strand
TGGGAGGCAGAGGCAGGTGGATCTCTGTGAGTTCGAGGCCGGCCTGGGCTACCAAGCGAGTTCCAGGAAAGGCGCAAAGCTACACAGAGAAACCCTGTCTCGAAAAAACCAAAAAAAAAAGATAGGCTACATGTCCAGCAGTAGAGGTCTGACAGAAAATGACTAAAAGGCATCTTTGGAGGTTCCTTGCCTCAAAATGTCCTGTCAGGGTATTGCGTGTGTGTGTGTGTGTGTGTGTGTGTGTGTGTGTGTGTGTGTGTGTGTGTTTTAATTTTATCTTATTTTTAATTTTTTATTTATATATTTCCTCCCTTTTTTAATCCTACAGGTCCTTTGCATATACGTTATAGTTTCCAATTTAGTGTTCTTATGGGATTCCTGAGTAAATAAAGAAGTATGTCCTGCATCTATATCTGTTTGTTTTTTATTTTGGTTTGTTTTAGTGTGTGTGTGTGTGTGTGTGTGTGTGTGTGTGTGTGTGTGTCTTTCCTTGGGCTCTTTTCCTTCTGTTTGTTTGTTCTTTCCTATTTCTATGTGTTCATTTTTGTTTTATTAACTTATTTTATTATTATCCCTTAGAAGGCTGTTTGTTTTCTAATGAGAGACAGAAAGGGGATGGATCCAGATGAGAGGGGAGGGGAGGAGGAACTGGGAGGTGTTGAAGGAGGAGAAACTGGAATAAGGATATATTATGTGAGAAAAAAATATTTTTAGTAAAAGGGCAATGGGGGTGGGGTGGATATTCTAAAGAACTGTCATCAGTGTAGCTTCCAAGAAACACTTGAGATTATTATTTGCTAAGAGTTTATCTACACAATAGAAAGAGTTGACATATAGCTTTAATTATAACACTAGCAAATGTTGGCGCAGGCCTTTAATCCCAGCACTCGGGAAGCAGAGGCAGGCGGATCTCTGTGAGTTCGAGGCCAGCCTGGTCTACAAAGCAAGTTCCAGGAAAGGCACAAAGCTACATAGAGAAACCTTGCCTCGAAAAAAAAACCAAAAAAAAAAAAAAAACCCAAAACCAAAACAAAACAAAAACAAAACAAACAAACAAAAAAACCAAAACAAACAAAGAAAAAACTTTTGAAGACTTTTTTTGTTTATGGGTGTTTGTTTGTTTGTTTGTTTGTTTGTTTTGTCAAGTACAGAGGCAAGCACTTATGTGGGTTAACTATCTCCTCCTTATAGCAAACCACATTTTACACTGGGGAAAGGAATTGAATTTATACAATTTTAATTAATTTGTTTAAATTCAGACAGCAAGTAAACAAGTGAGTCAAAATCATCCACTGTGTTAAATAGCTCAGCACAGGACTTTCGTATATGTTGATTGTATGAGTTAGGATTCTTGTTTGGATACAGTAGAGAAAGTCAAAATTTTGGTTATCTAAATAGATAGAATATTGCCCTCTTAATTCCTATATGTATAGCCCAGGATAGCATCAGACTCATCACATCTGTTAGAGATTAACTATGCCCCTTGCCAAAACTAACTTGTTGAATCTATCACAAGAAATATGATAGGATTGAATGTGAAGTGGGACTTTTGAAAGTGAGTAAGTCATAAGGCTAAGGAGCTTAAGAATGAGCTGTTGTCTTCCTCAAATAGAGCCCAGAGAGCTCTCTAACACAGTATCTACCATCTAAAGGATGGGGTGAGCAATCTTCTCACCAGATGTTAACTTTGCTGCCATGGTGATTTTAAACTTCCAGCTCTAGACTATGAGACATTTCTGTTGTTTAGCCCCCACCCCCACCCCAGTCTATGATAACTTTTTATAGCAACCAAGTAACCAAAACAAAGGCACTGTCTGTATCAGCATGAGGTAAACCTCACAAATGTGGCTGCTCTTCCTCTCACCATCACCTCCACATCCTCACTGGTAAACCGAAAGGAAAACAAAGAGGGAGCAGTCCACAGGTCCATCGACTAGACCAAGAAAGGCCTCTTACTTTTGCCCATAGTCTTCATATTAGAACTTAACAGAGCAGCTGCATCTACCTTCAACTGTTTTGTAAAGTGAGATCTTAATTCTGGGTCTTCAGGTTTTACGTTAACATCTCAGGTTCTGTTACTTATAAGAGGTTCTCTATGTGCAACAACTAGTAGTTTTAACTACATACACATGAACTACAGGTTAGTTACAGAAATCTATACCAGATATTTTAATTCAGAGTCAGAGCAGTTAAGTTAGAGATTTAATGAGCAATACCAGTCAAGTTGAAGAGCATGAAGTCTGTGTCAACACAAATTTGTTCTTTCTAAGGATGATGGGAGAGAATAGAAACTTTATAGAGACTTGGAAATTATTATGTGATTCATTTAAAGATCACAAACATCCATGGTATTGCTATAGGGATATTAAATTGTAGATTGTATTTAATTACAAAGGATCTACATTAAGCCAAAACCCATTCAGATATATCCTTGCTTGTCTATCTATAAAGCTGAGAGGATTGTCACTGAACTTGATAACACCCCTGCCCATTTGAACAACGTTATGTGTGAGAAAAATCTGTTAGAGCAATTCTTTCTTAATCCAAGAAGATGCAGCACATCAAGTAGATTCTGTAGATATACTTGCATACCCATGTTCACAGAGCTTTATTCACAATATTTAGGAAGTAAAACTAACCTATATATCTATCAACTGTTGAATGAATAAGAAAAAACATACATATTCACAATAGAATTTCATTTAGGGCTTAAAAAAATAAAACAAATGTCACATTTTCTTTGTTATATGTGGTTCCTAGCTCAAGTTTTTTGTATCTTGCATTAAATGTAGAGTATATGTGGGGGGGGGGGGGCAGCAAACTAGAAATGAGCCATGGGTGATGGTTCACTAAGGCAGGAAGGAGCATAGACTGTAAATGAAATGAAAGTGGAGACAGGGAATGTTGGGACCAGATAGGGGGTGTGTGGGTGGGGAAAAAGAAGGCAGGAGGAAAGGTTAACAAAAGTGATGGCTGTGTAAAGAAGCCACATGGAAAGATACATCTTACAACCCAATTAAAAAGTATAATTAAAAGGGTTTTTAGAACACAAATGACGTGAAAAAGGGAAGGGTAGAAACACTGTAGATTAAAAGTTTAATTGAGTATTGGGGTAAGGGGACAGAGGAGAGGAGAAGATAGGAGCTGGAGACCACATGAGAATAGGAAGAAGCAAAGTGCTAGAGAGGCCCACAGAAATCCACAAAGATGCCCCCACAATAGACTGCTGGCAATAGTCGAGAAATAGCCCGAACTGACCGACCCTGGTGATAGGATGGCCAAACACCCTAATTGTCGTGCTAGAAACCCCATCCAGTGACTGAGGGAACTGGATGCAGAGATCCACGGTCAGGCCCCGGGTGGAGATCTGGGAGTCCAATGGGAGAAGGAGGAGGGTTTATGTGAGCAAGAGTTGTTGGGACCAGGGATGGTTGGAATACAGGGACGAGTGGCCAAACGAATGGAAACACATGAACTGTGAACCAATGGCTGAGGGGCCCCCAACTGGATCAGGCCCTCTGAATGGGTGAGACAGTTGATTGGCTTGATCTGTTTGGGAGGCATCCAGGCAGTTGGACCAGGTCCTGTACTCAGTGCATGAATTGGCTGTTTGAAACCTGGGGCTTAGCAGAGACCCTTGGCTCAGCCTGGGAGGAGGGGACTAGACCTGCCTGGGCTGAGTCCACCAGGTCGATCTCAATCCTCGGGGGAGTCTTTGCCCTGGAGGAGATGGAAATGGGGAGTGGGCCGGAGGGAGGGGGGCGAGGAGGGAGAACGGGGGAATCTATGGCTGATATGTAAAGTTGAATTATATTGTAAAATAAAATAAAATAAATTCAAAAAAAAAGAAGATAGGAGCTGGGTTCCTTAAAACTAAGATATGAAAAAGCCATATGGAAACCACACTTTTGTAAGAGAAATTTAAAATACAGCTTAAAATAAAAAAAAAATAATTTTGAACAGAGGAGCCCTGCATGGGTGAACAAGGCTGTTCTTATAAGACATGGATTATTAAACAAAACTCAGTATCAGGCCTGGGCTACTACTCTACAAGTTATTGGTCAAGGATGCCCCAGAGTCCATCAATACAATATAACCTATTGGCATCCCTTTCTGTTACACACAGTAACTAGATGGCAAAACTCTATTGAAGACACCAGTCACATTGAATATAAGGCATAGTAGAAATCCCTCTTGAATTGACTGGGAAACTTCCTTCCTGCTGGTAGCTTTCAAAATTCCAGAAAGTGCTATTCAGTTAGATGGGAGAGACAAGCCATCGATGGTCTTACATAGCACTGAAGCCTGCATCCTACAAAACCAACCTGTTAGGCAGGATGTACAACGTGGTGCAATAATGGCGTTCTTGTTACAGAGTAATCAACTGCTTTCTGACTGTGTTTTTGGCCTGTAACACAGGAGGAAATTCAAACTTGGTACTAGAAATCTGCTCAAAAGCTCATGACTAGAGAGTCGTGGACCCTAGGACAGAACACACTATCACCACTATTATAATTTTATCAAATATTCATGTTGCCAAATTGCCATCTAAATTTTATGCTTATATCCTTAGATTTGTACTGCTCTCAATTTTGCTCAGAGAAATTGCTTTTTGCAGTAGGAAGTGGTTAACACAAAGACTTATAACAAGTCAAAGAGCTGAGAATTGGGTGTTGACTGTTTAGCCCTAAATTGGGCATCTATATCATTGTCCCTCAGGAAACACTACAGAAAGGGAGGGGGGGAAATATAGGGTCTGGAGGATTCGAAGGAATGCTGCAAAAGTGCTGCCTTATGGACATTACATGAGCATTTCTCTCATGAATTTACAGTAGCTGTTGCTACCTTCATAACAACCTAAAAAGATCAAGGCAGTCAGAATTCCCAAAAGCATGAAGTAGAGCCTTATGAGGCTCCACCCTTAACTGAGGACTATTGGTTGTTGATGATTGCTGAGGGTGTGTGTGTGGGGGGGGAATTGTTTTAGTGGTATGGTCATGGTAGGTTGCCCATGCTACAATGGATGGCCCTACATCCATGTGTGCTATTTGAACTCAAGGAGTTACTAAGAACCAAGAAAGTTGACATGATGTTGTGGCAGTGGGGGGTAATCTAAGGGGAATTGAAGAGGGGAGTGAGAGGGTGGTGGATATGATCAAAATACGTTGCATACATGTAATACATTATCTAAGACTGAATAAAATATCATAAGATAATAAAGGATATTGTGGAAATTTATACTTTTGAAAAAAAGGAACATATATATTAAATATAATACTATGAGAAAGTATTACAAACATAATATGCTTTAAAAATACTCTTACATTTGCTTATCTTAACTAATAAACGGTAATATGAATTTGCCACTTTGAGACTGGTAAGTGAATTGAATCCTGTTTTTAAATGGTTTCCACTTACACTTGTGTCGTTTCTACATTGTCATTCACTGTCTTTCATTTTTACATTTTTCATATTTTTTTTCTGAGGAATTCACTTTTATTGAGAAGACAGCTTCAAATATATGCATTTCATTCCTTTTAATACTTTATAACTTTCAAATCCTTTCATATATAATTTTCATTTACTCCTTGGAACTAATACATATTAATGTAAAATGTAATGACTTAGAATCTTGGGAGCTCAATATGTCTCTTAATTTATTCTTGTTTGGCTAATTAAATCCAGGGAATTAAACATATCATTTTTTATAGTGGAGAACTTATCTTGTACTCTGGCGTTATGAAGTTTCGCTGAATGTACCTTTTTAAATAAATTATTTGAAACCACAAGGGCAATTTCAAGGAATATAGACTTTGAATTTCTGTGTACTTTACAGGCAAATGGCAATACTCTTAAATACATAAAGGGGAAATAGTTTTCTTTTCAAAATATTGTAACACCTGAGAGAAAATTGTATACTGAATTCTGAGTTATGGGTCATGTAGCATTTTATATATTTTTAAAGAATGTCTCTCCTTAAAATGCAGACATGTTATCTTTGGATTCAGAGGAAACCTCTGCACATGTGGAGGAGAATTTATGCTACTAGTTTTTAATGTATTTTGTGTCAGAAGAGTTCTTTGTTCAAATAAAGTCTTCAGATAAAGTGGAAGTGAAGTGAAGAGATTGATAATCTAGCAGAAGAGGATGGTAGGCTGGGGTCTCGCACCTTCTTGTCGTGTGAGTAATACAAAACACTAAGGTCTGTCAGATACAGTTTGTCCTCCAGGGTATCCTCGTGACTCAGGTCTCTGTAATAAAATAAGAACTTCAATTAAGTAGATTGCAAAGGAGAAATGGGTCCCCTACATGCCTGAAAGATACAAAAACTCAACAAAAACATAAATTGCGAAGTCTATTGAATAAAGCAGCCCAGGATGGAGAGATGATATCACAAAGGATACCTTCAGAGCGGGGTAAGGACAGCAAAGTGAGCAACTGGACCCATGTGGAATATCTTTGATGTCTGTCTGTCAGGAAATTCTGACAGTACCTGCAGAGTCATCAGGAAGAAGCCATACATACAGAAGTTTCATGGCTTTTTAGTTCTTGACAGCTGAAAGGAAACTTCTTGATGACAATTAAAACAGATCACAGAAGCACTAAAAAGTATTTGGAGAGAAGAACAAGATGTGTAAATAGATCTAAGACCCTTTTCATATGGTAGAAATCCTAAAATGCTGGATGTATTAGACAGGATGTATAGAGGAAAACTATCCTATTGAGGTCTTTGACAGAGAAGAGTTAACGTAAGAAATGGTGAAATAGGTATTGAAGTCTGTGGACGAAAACTGAGTAAACCCAGAGTGACTAAGAGCAGAACCAATTACCCCCAGGACTGTGGGGACAAAGGTTAAGAGATTCCATCTCTTGTCAGAGCAGCATCTGGAAGGAAAGGCCTCATCCCACATGCCTGATGCTTGTGTATTCAGTACTGTCTAATTCAAGTGTTCTGCGGATACCACAGTGAATAAGGATAAATGGGCAATCCTACAGTAAAAGTATCACCACCCCACCCTCCTTCACTTCTAGACCCACTTCACTCTCTTTCTGTCTCTCTTTAGAAAAGAACAGGCTTCTGAGAGATAACAGCCAAAGATGACAAAATAAAATATATTAAGATGAAGGAGGAGCTGGGCGGAGTAGAGGAATGGGAAGCTATAATCAGGAGAGTGTATAAGAAGGAATCTATTTTCAATAAAAGAAAAAAAGATTTTTAACTAGTTTTCAGGGTGAATATAGAAACAAGCAAATGGGAGAACGGACTCTTTCCTGGTTGCCTAAGAGTGATTTCAAAATCATTTTACCCAGTATGTACACAATGGGAGGGGGATTCTATCCCCCTAAATGATGCAACCTAACTTGCCTAAAGCTAGCTGTAGAGACACGTAACTGAGATTTGTGTGTTCAGCACTGCTTACCCAAATCTTAAACATCTAGCCTTTTACAAACTTGAAAATCAAATTGCTTTATGGTTTGAGGAGTATTTAATACAGCGTGGCCAGTTTAAAGTTAACATTTTGAATGGCAGCATGTTATATTTCAATTAGGACAAGATACTTCGCTGTAATAAAAGATAGCAATAATGTGCACATTAAGTCAATAAACAGAATTTTCAAAGTGTGAAAAAAATACCATTACTATGTAGTACAGATCAGACAGGAGAATGGTGTTATGCCTTCTCTAACCTCTAGACTCTTTGGTGTCCTTATAGCAAAACCCAGTGGAACATCATATGGCTAAACATACCACTCAGAGGCACACAGAGGATGGATTTAAAGATTCACATATAAACAGAGTGAGTCCTCACAGATAAATCACATGTATTATGGGAGCCCGGAGAGGTTTCCTAGTGAAATCTGAGCTTGCTTTACCCAGCAGGACTGCAAAAGAGGATGACTGGACCACGGGCCTGGGTACCAGGTATTTGGAAGGGTCTGCACTTGGCTGTATCTAGCAAGGGGGGAGGTCTTTTGCCTCGCCCTTTGGCATTGTTATAAAAAAGCCCTTTTGAATAAAGTTCTGGGTCGTTGGGTATTGACCCAGGTCTTCCGGAAAGCTATCCTCTGCTTCTTTCTTCTTCTTGGCTAGGCCTATCATTCTATCTACAAGTTCCTTATTCCTTTTTCTTCCTCATAAGAACCCTGTAAAAGGTAGGGGCTGGCCCCTCAAAGTGTATGACTCTCAGTATGGCCCTAAAATTTTTCACCCAGATGCCATTAGTAATATTTTTCTATCCTTAATTCTGTATTCAAATTTTAAAGTATGAAAGCAGAAGATTTAAATGAATTACACAATTACTCTCAGAAAAAAATACACAAGCTCTAACCATTCCATCTTTTCAAAAAATGTTTTTCAATATATGGATTTACATACCAACATATTAAGTATCTACACTTAAAATCCTTAAGTATTATGCTTGATTGATAGAGTTTACTCCTACAATTTACTGGGAATAAGATGCTATTACATTTCTTGGGCATGAAAACATAGAGCTCTAGTACATGTTAGGAAGGTCTTACTCTGTTTTGATGAAATTCTGGTGTGCACCATGCACTATGAAATGGCAGAAAGAACAGCTGTGTTAAAAATTATGAGTGAGACACTTTATATATCAAAAGAGGGACTGAAATTTCAATAAGAGCTGGCCAAGTTTTCTTCTCATATTTGATATTATTATTTGTGCTTGGTTTAGCAAGACAAAACAGGGTTTTCAACTCTGAAGCCAACCTGCACAGGTCTCATTCACCAGATAATTGGAATGACTCAGGGACTAGACAGGGGAGATGAGTCACCATGTGCTTAAGACAACAGAACAGACAGGACTCACAAGTGGAAAAGGACAGCTTTGAAAGGGGACTTAGAAGTTAGAAAGTAGTTAATCTAAGAGAAACAAGTAATCCAGGTGCCAACTTGGATCCATAAAGGAGAAGTCATGGGCACTTGTTCCTTTGAGGAGGCAAGTATCTGATGAAAGTCTGAGACTACCATGGACCATGACAACCAATAGACTGGAGGAAGACCTGATGTGCAAACGAGGGAGAACGAAGTTATTGTGGAAATCAACTGAGTGACACCTCATCTTTCCATCCCTTCACTTGCCTGCCAATCAACTTTTAGAGATGACTATCTGCAGCATCCCTTCTGTGTGCTTTGAATGAGAAATGTCCCTGATAGCTACATGTATTTGGACACATGATCCCCAACTGGTGGTACTGTTTGGGAAGGTTATAGAACCTTTGGAAGATAGAGTCTTGGTGCAGGAAGAACATCACTTTGGGTGGGCTCTGAAGGTTAATAGCATTGCTGAACTTCCTGTTTTATCTCTCTTGTTTCCTCTCTCTCTCTCTCTCTCTCTCTCTCTCTCTCTCTCTCTCTCTCTCTCTCTCTTTCTCTCTCTCTCTGTGTGTGTATGGAAATGTGATCAGTCACCATCTGGCTTCTGAAGCTCTGCTTTCCCTAACTGTTTCCATGCCTTCCTTGTCATGATAGACTCTATCCATTTTTGATGATAAGTCAAAATAAACCCTTTCTTCCTTAAGTTGCTTTTGTCAGTGCAATTTTTCACAGCAACAAAAAAAGCACCTGATATAATTTCCAATTTTCAAGTCCCTTGGACATTCTTTTTTCTATTCACCACAAGTAAAGGAACTACTCTTCTTAGCTTAATCAAGCTAACTAAGTAGCCTGTCACAGACTGTGAGAGATATTAGACTACATAAATTTTAAAATGTAAATAATAATGGGGTAGTGCTGTGGGATAATGCTTTTGTACACGGGTTTAATAAAATACTGATTGGCCAGTAGCCAGGCAGGAAGTGTAGGCGGGATAAGCAGACGAGGAGAATTCTGGGAAGAGGAAAGCTGACATCCAGGGAGCAGCATGTAATGACACACAGGTAAAGCCACGGAACACATGGCAACATATAGATTAACAGAAATGAGCTGAGTTTAAGTGTAAAAGCTAGTCAATATGAAGCCTGAACTAAGGGTCCAGCAGTTATAATTAATATAAGCCTCTGTGCGCTTACTTTGGGGATGCTAGTGGGAGAGATTTGTCCTGACTGCTGGCCAGCAGGACACAGGAAAACTTCTGGCTACAGGGCAGTGGCAGAATGAAATAATAAAATACTTGTAAACCTGTAAAGCTTTTAACAGTATAGGCTACATAGTATATATGTATGTATGTATGTATGTATGTATGTATGTATGTATGTGTGTGTATCAGATTAAAGGGGGAATATTTATGAATAATTCTCCTCAAGATAGATCATGGCTATAATATGTGAATGCCACAAGAAGTTACCTCTTAGGTTTCTGACTACTGAGAGAAAAACTAACAAAAGGTCCCAGTCCTTAAACTCAGGAGCCCACTGCCACATTGTATCAGAACTCCTTCTTCAGCTCAGCCCCCAGGTCAAGGTCTGGATATTGTGGTGAAACTTTGGCAAGTGTGTTCCTGCCCATAAATACTCATGTGGAAACATCTCTAAAACCAAAAGGCCTACCATTGTATAGCACTAACCTCTAAGCCAAACAACAGCCTTCTTCCAAAGAGCAGCTATGTCTACTTGTAAAAATCACAACTGGGCTTCTTGACTGCTGAGATACCCTCAGAAAAGAATAGGAGGATGAGTAGCATTAGATGTCATCTGAGTATCCAGCCAGTTCATTCCTGAACAGTAGTGTGCCATTCTGCCCTCACTACATGTGGCCGCTTGGCTTCCAGGAGATACTGCTGTGCATAGAATGGGGGAAATTAACTGAGAAGAGGACTCATTCTATATAGCCATGAAGGAATCAACATCCATGCTGGATGAAAATTTCCCACTGTGGCTGCTTACCCATACTCTGTAAGCCAGCCCAATAAACTCATCGATTCCCCAGGGTGAACTATGGTGGAATTGAACCTTGGTTTGTCATTATGACCTTACAAGGAGACTTTGCGTAGTCTTCCCAGGAAGAAACTTCTGGCAGTACCTGTATATCATGATTCTATACCTTTGTTCCTTCACCACCTGTCTTCTTGTTTTTCTTCATCTAACATCAGGCCAAGGTTCCTCCTACTCCCTCCCCTTTCTCCCACTTGTAATTTGCCTACTATATTTAACCTGGTAAGGTGTTTGTTTCTCAGAGTATACAGATAAACACATATGCAAAGAAAATGGTTATCACCTAAGAAAATAGGGTAGAGCAGGCAGCATTGGAACACAATTGTAAGTCTAGCATGTGAAAGGTAGTGATAAGTAGATCAGGAGTTCAAGGACAGCCTTGGCTACATAGAGAATTTGAAGTCACCCTGGGCTACCTGAGACCTTATCTCAAAAACAAAAACAACTAAAAAGGAAAAGGGAAAGAAGACCAGAAACCAAGACGAGAAGCAAAATGCTATTAAAGGGAAAATTAATAAACATGAAACTAATGAAACATTGCCCTCAGTCTACCAACAATGGATTCTTAATTGTAGACTTCATTCTTTATGCAGAATTTAAATTATAGGGTTTTTTTTTTTTTTTGGAAATTCAGTTTACACTTCTAGTTCGCACATCCTGTTCTCCCTCACAGATGCCAGTCTAGCCAGTTAGTTCTATACTTAGGAGAGGAACATCCTGCTGTTTTGAGCCCATCCTGATAGAGCCCTGTAGAAACTTTCAAGCTTCCTTACTGCACTGGATCTTTGGAGAGATGATATCACTGGGAGAATATCCAAGGAGGTGTGTCGAATTTAACCAAATTCAACTGAATTAAATTGAATATGGTTAATTAAATGAATTGATAAAATAAATAATTAAATAAAAATAAATTTCAATTTACTGGAAATCTGCCTCAGCCCACTATTTTAAGGGGAACGTTGAATAGACCACATCAGATCTATTCTGGCCTCAGGTGTAGATCTTCTAATATTTAAGTAGAACTGTAAGGAATCAGTAACTGTTCATTCTTCAATTGTACTACTCCTATCCCTGCATTAGTTGACATTATCATAATATATCTCAATTAATAGTCCTTTCAGTTGAAATTCTCCCCTGCAGGAATATAATATAAAGTTCAAATGCTTTCACTTCAATCAGTACAAGGAACATGCAAAAATTATGATACATTTCATACCTTCTTTTGGTGACCATTATATTAATATTTTTTGATACAGATCTAGAAGGTAAAATTATCACTCCCCCAAAAAATTAACATCTTCTGCCTTATTGGCCAAAAAAACTCAGGGCCAATTTCCATGCCTAAAAAATGTTATTTTCTCAATTCCAGTATTATCCTTCCCTTTGTTATGTATGATTTCTGATCTTTGTCATTTTATTTATAATAGTCAAATTGTTTGTGAGTTTAAACATACTTAGGTATTTGGATTGTTTGAAAATGCAGGGTAAGAGGTAGACTATAAACTTTTAAGTTAATTACATTGGGGCATTATAATAATGTTTATTCTGTACAAACCACAAATAGGCACCACTGAAAAATGTTTTACAATGAATTAATACTTGCCTGAGATTGTAGCTCATTGGCAGAGCCCTTGCTAACGGCATCCACAAGGCCCCGAGTTCCATTCTCAGCACCATAAACAGATACACAAATGTAAAGAAACAACTCAAGGGAGTAGTAAGTAAGTCAATAGTTTCAGTTTAACTAACCTTGTGAGTTTACACCACAGATTTCTTTTTTTTAACAATGAACACCCGCTCTTTGACTAGCACAGGCACATGGAACTGATTGGCGATGATGAGGTCTGTAGTGAGTCCTCATTCAGAAAAGGCATCGTTTTGTCTTCAGCATCATCATTCATAAAACAAGGAAGCAGCACTAGGGAACCCTAAAGGATTATTTCTAGTTTTGGAACTGTGTGATTCCCTCTAAATTTAGGCTTTTTTGATCTTGCCATTTAAACATCTAATTATCCCGGGAGAGCACAGCCAGGAAGGGCAATGAGACATGGTGTTGCCATGCGGGAGTTTCAAAAGGTCCTACGTATTTACAAAGACATTCTCAGGAAATAGACTGGACTAAAGCATTTCCTTCCAAAATAAATTAGAATATTATTTCACACAATAATGTTTTTGAGTTCTAAGAACTCAAATTTCCATTCAAGTATCTGGTATTATGAATATAAACCCTTAAGCAGTCAAGAGAGTTAACACATTATGGGAGAACATAACCAAGAATATCTACTATTTTTTCATCATCACAATAATTTCATGACACTATTACTAGTTTAAAATTATGCCTTTTGTGTATCCTGTGGAAAACCCATGTTAAGCTTGATAATAATAGAAAACAGTCTTAGTAACTATTTAACCATAGTTACTGTATAGCAATTCACATTGTTTCAAGCATAATTGTTCATGATTATTCTAACAGTCAAGATAAACAAAACTACTACGCATGAAAGAATTCACTATTAACTTCGTTGTGAAATACAGAATTATCTTTAAACATGCCCCTACAGGCTAAGAACTACTCATTTGCGAGTAGTACTAAAAGGTCTCTAAAGACAGGCAGCTTATATAACATTTGAAATCTGTTTAAGTCAGACTTGCATTGTTAGCTAGCTAGCTCTTCCTTGTAGACTAAACACAAACAGGATATGTGACGCATATAATAGAGTACACATGAGGAATCGGTGTTTTATTCAATGCCTAAACAAGTAAGTTAAAGTAAACAAAAGGCTAATTTTTAGTAAAATGTGTTAAAGGAATAAAAATGCCTTATGTTCTTTTGCTCAATTTAGTGTCAAAAATTGGATTTATCAGCTCTCATCAAAGTTGAATGACTTTTCACAATACATGGAGGACATGTGAGCATGTTATATAAATATACACACATATTTAAGTGCACTAATTTTAATTCCTTTTTCTGGTGTATTGCACAACTCTTTGATGTGGTTCCTGATGTTTTATCTGAAACCTTATAAAGGGAATTCTTTAATTATGGGAAATACATTTTGCCTGAACTTAGGAAGCACTATAAACTCCACTCAATATCTTGATGCTTATGTTTTCCAAAAGATATGTTCCTCAGACCTGTGAAGAAAAGGGTATTTTATGTAATAGAAACAGACACAATAATTGACTGAAGGCTTATAACGACATCCCAATACTGTGAGTTTCAGCATTTGTCTCAAAAGGTATGCAGGTGATTATCTGATAATATTGCTTTTGCATTGCTGTATCACACCAAATCACTACAGGGTGAACATAGAAAGAAAAGTCACATGAGCACTAAATAGGAGAGAAATAGAAATTCTAGTAGAATCTACAGATGGAACATGTATGAGTAAGAAAAAAACCTCTCAATGTCTGACATGTTGTATGTCACAGAAAATGTGATTAGAATTTTGTTCAAACTCATATCCATAAAACATTTTCTGGACCAAGCAAACTGAATGATGTCTAACAAGCTGGGTTTCAGGATCAAGCAGAAGAATATTGTCATAAAAAGTTAAGTTGGCAGATAACCTGGAGGACTCTTTTGTCTTAAGATGTAGCTGCTGCATGGCTATGATTCCCATGGAAACAAGGTGTGCTTCTTTCAAGCTGTAACATATGAGGAGGGACTCAGCTCCTTCACAGTTCATCCATGGGGGCTGAATCCCAAGGGGAGGGCGGAGGCTGTTTTACTGTAGGGCTTTTCCTCAGAGTTACACAGTTACTCCATCTGTGGTTTCACTGTTCTTTCCATAAATCTGGGACTTCCTTACAGGTTGAAGCTGCTGGTGAGAAGGTATTAGGTTGTTTATATTTCAACATCTGTTACTGTACTCAGTGGCCCTATCATTAAACATGCCCTTTCCTTTACTGTCCTTGCTTAATCTAGTCTAGGTATTGCTTCGAAACTGTAACATGTGGCTACTTTCTGTTTTTTGTTTTGTTTTGTTTTGTTTTAAATGCCAATATTTTGGTTTCTTCTGTTCTTTAAAAAAAAAAGCAGTTTTAGTCACTCAAAATGTCCCACTTCGGGAGGCCTGTTCTCTATAAATGTGTAGGTATACAGGACAGTTTTTCCTTAGTTTTTGATGACAGAAATTTGGTGATGAGCACCTACTTTCTCTGGAGTGGGTGATTCTCAATAATCTTGTCTTGCTGTTTGTGCTCTTAGTGGCTCACAGGTGATGCCCATTAGAGTTGTTCTCAGATGAGTTATAGTATCTGCCATTGGCCCAGATCTCACAGCTAAACTGCAGGCGAGTTCTCACCATTATCCCAACCAACAGACTATCATGTAAGGAGACTGGAGGGGCACACTCTGAAACATGGAACGAGTTGGTCTGATTCTGTGTTGTTTCTTTGTATATCAGGCAAAAGGGCATTGGCATAGCTGTTGGATCAAGTAATAGCTCTAAGTATCTGTCTTCAAGGTCATGGAAACATACTCTGTCTCTTTGGACAGAGATAAGGAATCCAACTCCCATTTTAAAATCCACAATAGTACTCTTATTTGTGAATATCTTTCCCATGGGTCATTGATTCCCAGAAAAACTTGTCAGATATTGGAGTGGATGTGCGTTACATCTCAGGCATTTTCCTTGACGTGTATCCTTGTGTCTCAATCTCTCAGTCCTTATGAATGTTGAAATTGTTTTCCCCGAACGTTAAGTTTAGAATGTGTTGTTTAAGAGAGACTGTGGGAAGTGTCATAAAGGGTGTAGAAATCCATTTCCCTCCTTTAAATATCAATTTTCTTATTGAAAATATTGTAAATATGTTAAACGCATCTTTTAAAGGTTCTATAGCACTTTTCAACTCATTGGTTAGTAATTGTCAATTCTTTAGAAATTACTCTGTTGGACAGCGTTAAACTGTACCATTCAAATTCAGAAGACTTGAACTCAATTGTGATTTTTAAAAGTAAAGAAACACAGGAGATAGTTTTCCCCATGGGTGAACATAACAATTCCCCTGAACATTAGAAATAAACAAAAGAGTTCTAGAACTGAAAACTCATACATAAAAGTGTGCGTGCATACACTCTCTCTCTCACACAGACATACACATGCATGCTCACACACACACATGACATACACGTCCACACACATACATGAACACACACGTGCATGCGCATTCATGCTCCTATGCACATTCATGTTTACATGTACACATACTTGCACATAGGTATGCACATAGGTATATCTTAGTACCATCAGTCCCTTTTACAATAAAAATTAAGCACTTGAGAAATTAAAGTCCCTCAAAGCTTAAGGAGGCCACTTCCTGTACACTGGCACCAACTTGTGTACCAATCTGTAGAAATGAATAGATATCGATGTCAATATTACTGAAACACAGTTTAATCATTAATTCAGAAATACCTTGCTAATTTTCTGGGGTTGGTTTTAGATATTAGAAGAATAAAAAGCAGCTGAAGAAGACAAATTGAACTATGGGATTTAAATGAATCTTTATACCCTCACTCACATCTGGATGGCACAGCTTATACAGCTCACGGTGCATTGGAGAGGTTCCTTTATTGTCATTTAGAAGTGACAATATGAATACAAAGGAAAAGTTTTTCCATGTGAAGTGCAGACCTAATTTGAAGGCCTGGATTTCAAATGAGACTCTTCAACCTTTTGAAGCTAGCATCCAGGAATTAAAAAGGACCCCATCTTATGTGGTTAGATAATACTACAGAGAGTATTTCTCAGCGTCTGCTCCTATCGACTGACTAGACCTACTTAAACTGACTAACCTCTTTAATGAGCTCCAAAAATAAATGCACATTATAGAGGGAAACTAATGCGCACCCACTATTTACAGAGAAATGACACAGAGAGGGCACTTCTTTGGTCTGCGACCCAAATAGCCCAGATCAGATTTAATTCAATATGGGAATCTGGGATTACACTGGGACTGCTATCTGGGTCTACAGTTAAATGCAAATGTATCATTAAAAAAGTACTGGATTGCCTCTGGCCAAAGAGTCATTTCTTCCAGAGAATAAAATTAATTCATTCTTGTTCTCATTTTCATCCTGAGGAGTTAAAAGAGAAATTATTTAAATTAAATGCAGTTTCCTTGGAATTTTTATAGCTGATTCTGAAATATGAAATGGGTGGGTAAGTAATCATGTTATTTCTGAAAGTTCTCAAAAGAAAAAACAAACCACAAAGAAAAGTATCTTATGAGAGCACAGCGCTGTGCAGACCTAACGCACAGGCTGACAGGTACCCGGGCAGGCAGAGCATAGAAGCCTCAGGAGCTGCCTTTGCAGATTCATTCTTTAAAAATTCAAATAATACCTCCGAAGAATCTTGGACCTGCCAAGATTCTAGTACAAATGGGTTTATGTAGGTGATTTTTGGCAGCTGATGCTAGACAGTGAGGGAAGGAGCAACATGGAAAGTGTGTTGAAATGGAAAAGTAAGTAGAAAACAGAGCCAGAAAGGACACACCAATGATGATAAGTTTGGATAAGAAAAGTCTTGCCTAAGGTCAAAATGGCTCGTCTTTCCCCACATTGCTCCTCACTGAGATCTTCCAAGTAGTCCTGAACATGGTAGTGAGAACAGGGGAAAAGAGTGACGTGAAAACAAAGATTAACAGCATGTTCTTTTCTGATTTTGGGTACGGCCAATAATTAGATATAGATTACATAAGACAGTAGTTGACTGACCAAATATGATATGATAACACTGGTGTAAGAAGGGATAAATTGCAGCTCTGAGGAGCCTAAAGTTTTCCACCTTCAATGAACTTTATTTCTGAGAGACAAGATCACTGAGGTATGTATGCACAGCATAACTCTCCTGGTCATGATGAATATGATGGGATGTTGAGGGGATCCTAACTCATTCAAATGGAGTTGAGTAAGTTCAACTATGTCTGACAAGCATGGTATTGGGCATCCCATTCCTTCCTTGTTTGCCTCAAGACAGTTTCTTGAGTGTACACTTCATGCTTATGAACTAGCTTGTTGCAAAGGTAATTTTTTTTTCATTTTCTTTTTTGTTTGTTTTTGTTTTTGTTTTTTCAAAACAGGGTTTTTCTGTGTAGTAGACCAGACTGACCTCGAACTCACAGTGGTAAGTCCTGGGTTTAAAGGCATGCGCCACACCCGCCCGGCTTATGAAGGTAATTTTTTTTTTAGCAGTATGAGGAAATCTTATGTTCATATTTCGCAGTGTAAGGAATCAGATTTCTGATGACAGTTCAGCTTTCAAGGGAGGAGTCTTTGTGTATGTTGGGGGATTAAGGTTTCTAGGATGTCAAGGAGTAGGTAGAAGAGAAGTTTTGTTTTGATAAGACCAGAGGCAAAGATCACATAGAGGGGATATGGTAGAATAAGTGAAGTATATTCAAGTTAAAACATACAAAGCACTTTCTTCCTCTCTTTTGTAGAAAACATCCTTTATTCGCTCATTTGTGTCTTTCTTTCTTTGTGTGTGTGTGTGGATTTGTTGCTCTGACCTATAATCATAGTCTGACAAACTTCAAGCCACAAAGAAGGTGAAGTAAGCATTAGAAACACTGAGACAGCAAAGGATACTGTGGTAATGCAATGGACACACCCTCTTGTGAAAATCTGTTATATATATACTGTGGTAATGCGTTGGACACACCCTCTTGTGAAAATCTGTTTTATATATATATATATATATATATATATATATATATACACATATATATATACACACACATATACTGTGGTAATGCATTGGACACACCCTCTTGTGAAAATCTGCTTCAGAAAACTTTGGCAGAGGGGAAAGCCGTCTAGTTTTCAGTTCACATGAAAGTTATTTCACTGGTTTCATGCAATAGGCCCATGACTGTATAAAGAGTCAGAATCTTCACTAACATAACAATGACTCAACAGAGAAGTGTTGCAAGGCTATAATCTGAAGCACTGACATCGCTTTGGAGGCCATTAATGCTATTGAAAAGGAGACTTGCCACTCAAATCTTTGAACACATACATAATTGCTTCTCAAGTCAAGGATAGCTCCTGACATGTAGAATAGAAGAAATCATTTGCTTTTTGTTATGACTGAGGAACTTGCCCAAGGAGAATGAAGTTTCAACACTAAACATCTATATGTAAGAAACCATCTCAGAATCACTCACAGTTATAATTGAATGGTAAATGTTCATGAATTTGCTTAATTGAATGGTAAACGTTCATGCATTTGCTTACATACAAAGGAATGAAAACATCTCTGTCAACATGTCTCCTGTTATTTTCCAAATCCAGTGACTTGGTTTGAACAAATTCTTTTACTTCTGTGCCTCATTAGCATATACAAAATGACAGAAATGAAAGATGTTTGAAATCTATCATTAAACTGTTCCATTACCATTTCTTTTGGCATGTACACTTATGAAAATGAGTTTTCTGTTGTTTTCATTTGTTTTAAAACCACTAACAAGGAGTCAATCACCTTCATAAATCTTAGAATGTAATTTTAGGAACTGTATAAGAAGATTCTGATATTTATGAAGTAATTCAAAATACTTGATAATATTTATGACATTAAAAGAGATTTTTGTTTGTTTTGTTTTTAAGATGGTGAAAGGTATGATAATATTTTAAAAAGAGTATGTGGGATGTTTACGACATTTCATCTTTGTCTGAATCACCAAACAATTGTTGATTTTGGCTGTGTTTGGAACTCTGTTCGGATAAAGCACTTGACTCCAGGTTATATCTAGTTGGAGATCATTCCACCTCTGAAAATCTTGCCCAGCCAATTAGGTTTTTGCTCACTATTAAACATTTGACAATGAATTCTAAACATTTCCAAGTGATACTTTTTTTCTTTATAAAGTCAACAGAGTCTCCATTGACTACTTTGAAGTTATTCCATAGATGTGATTTATTATGCCAGCTTTAATACTTTGCCAAGAGATCTGTAGGGAAGATAACACTTGAATCAAGCCCTTCTACAAAGTATGCATACACCTTATGCCTAGGGAATGTAGCCACATTGTTTTAAGAGCCATATAGTATAATGATTCCAAAGAAAAACAATAGATCACTCAACCTTGTATTCCTTCCACCCCAAATTCCCAAACATTTATCAATGTCTTCCTGCCAAAGACTACCATGAACACCTGAAATTGGTCAAGTAGGACCAACCAATTCTTTGTTTCAGTGAGGGAAAACTTACCATGGAGAGCTGTGAGGCATCTCATCTGATGATCTGATTTGTACTTTGATTGGGTGTTTTGGAGACGGTATTCCATTTTTGAATTTGAATAATATGTAAAACGGGATAATACTGATTTTTATTGGGTGTATCAATATCTCAATACTTTTTTTTTTTTTTGGTGCTGAGGATGGAAACTAAGGCCTTAGGAGAAGTACTGACAAATGCTTGACCCTTGAGCTACATGCCAAGCCCTCACTAAATCTCTGTAAGAAGGGCAGACTATAATGAGACTAAAGATACAGTGGCTTGTAAGCAACTAGTACAGAGACTGGGAGAAGGACACAAGTGGTAGTTCATGGAATAGACAAAGCTCACATACCACCTGTGTTTACATGTCATTATGGGGGGATCTTTGTTTTCTCTTGTTCCTACATGATATTGAGGTTCTATAAGACTTTTTATTTTCCAATGTGAGAACGTGAACTTCTAGCTGTGAAGGCCAGAGCAGCCCCTAGCAAACACCAGGGCAAGTGTTTCAAGACCAGTTTCAAGAAGTCAGAGGTTGCTTTTCTCTTTGTGGCCTTCTTTCCAGAGGTCATCACATTAAAGAGTCCTTTTTAAAGCATGCTTAATAACAGTACACGTGTGCATGAGTGCATGCATGCATCCAGGCCCAAGACTGTCCCCATGTGTCTTCCTTGATCGCTCTGTACCTCATTCATTGAGGCAGGATCTCTCAGATAAATTGGGGGCTGGATGATTGGGGGGTCTGATTGTTTAGATTCCTTCAGAGATCTCCATCTTCATTTTCCAAATTCTGAATTCACAGGCATGCTGACACACCCATCTCACATTTATGTGGGCTCTGCGGGTCCTCACTCTGGTTCTCATGCTTACATGATAAGCACATTAACTGCTGTGCTATTTTTCCATTTAAGAACCTAGATTCTTAAATATTAATTTTTGCCTTTTGTTGTATTTAGTTATAAAGTAAACAGCTTCTTCTTTGACTAGTAAACCCTTTTGCTCTCACATATACCTCCCTGTATATATTCATCAGACTACACTTCTTGGGCCCTTCTTAGTAACAGACTTATAATATTTATTTGAAGCAATGGTCGATCTTTTTATTGTTTTGGCTGTGTAAGTATTAGTCACAGCAGTGCAACACAGTAGACTAGAAGTGCACATCTTCCTCAAAAGTTAATTTTATTCTGGCTTTATCATTGTTCTATACTATATGGGAGGTTACCAATAATTATTCTGGGACACATTTATAATTGTTCCTCTTTCTCTTTCTAGAATTCATATGAATTGGACTACTTCATTAAATCTTTAATATCGCTAACCTCCCTTCCCCCTACCCCTGACTGGAAATCTCTGCATTTTTCTTTGATCTTTCTAAGGTCTTTTTGACTGCTTTTTTTTCCTGACCATGTACTAGTTTGAAATTTTTCTGTTAATACATTTTAGTTTCTGAGTTCCTTCTCAAGAGGCAAATTTCTCATTTTTGTAAAGAAAATCTTTTCTGGTTTGATGGGAGGAGATGTACATTTTCTTGTCTTATCCCAGCATCTGGTAAATTTAAGTACCTGTGTGGTTGGTATTTTCTTCTCTTCCCTGTGTTGGCTCTATTTATTTCAAACGCTTTGTTTGACTTTCCATAGTTCAGCCCCTAGCTTCCTAGTAGAGGCTTTTGTAGATGCCTGACCCCATTGGCTATTTCCCCATATTTAAACACAAGGTATTAAATGCATGGTTTGCAAGCTTGGCATTTATAGGTAGGGCTTAAGACTAAGAGCCTCATTGTTGGTTGGACCATCCTGCGTGGTCTGAGCAGGTTCTGAAGGGCTAGGAGTGGGGGGGGGGGGCACTGAATGCTTCAATCCCGGATGTTTATCTCTTACAGTGCACAGATGCTATGGCAAGGACTCTGCATTCTGTCTAGGAGGTTGTAATTGTCCATCCACGCTCTCAGAAGTGAGAAGCTGAAATAAGGCCTTCAGCTTCTCTGCTGATGTCTTTTCTGGAAAGACTCTCAAGCTTTGGTGAGTAGGAAAAAGGCAGTGAACTGACTGTGAAACCGATGGTGGGCCATAGACATCTACCTGCTTCCAATCCAGTCACAACGAAAACTACTTACTATCTGAAGTTCCCTCTCATGTCCAGGAGCACCAGGCCTTTCTAAGTGCTGGGACTTTGTGAGCATCTCTGGTGCACGCCCGCCCCACCCCATTTCACCATCTATATTCTTGAGTTTCAGTTCTCCTCTAGCGTCACACAGTCTACTACTTTCAACCTTCTTGGACTTTGCTGGCCTCTTTCTCCTATCGTAATTTGTTTTCTTTTTCCTAGAGGAATTTATTATTATTTTTTCTTTTTCTGAGGATTTGAGGAAGAAGCAGAGTAAAAACAAAAAGGAGGCGCATCAAATCTGTCTCCAAAAACAGATGTGTTGGCTTGGATTTTTACCATTTGATTGATTTATTTACTATTTCATTTATTTATTTTAGCATGCACAATAATGGGATTCATCATGGCATCTTCATATCTTTATACACATAGGTCATTATACTTCCTTCTTATTCAAGTCCCTCCCTGGCCACCCTCCATCAGGTCCCTCCCTTCGCCATCATGTGATCTTTTGAAACATTTTAAAACTGATAAGCACAATGACAATATTTACATTTAGTTTATATTTGAAGCTCTTCTGCTGACATCTGAACTATGAACCACTAACCATTAGGACTTCTATTAAAATGTGATACCAAAATATTAGACACTATTGTTTTCATCCCTTGTTTTGAATCAATAATTTATCCAATTACTGTACTTTTATTTCTTCAGAGAAAATACTAGTAACTATCTTACTCCCCTGTTTTAATATCTGACTGGATACTTTTAAGGACTGTCATTTTTTTTAAAGACTTTTTATTTAATTTGTATACAGTACTCTGCCTGCATGTCATAAGAGGGCACCAGATCTTATTATAGACAGTTGTGAGCCACCATGTGGTTGCTGGGAATTGAACTCAGGACCTCTGGAAGAATAGCTAGTACTCTTCACCTCTGAGCCACCTCTCCAGCCTGGACTGTCATCTTTTTAACCATATAATATTTATTATGAATTCAAGACCGTGTGTTAAATTGTCTCATGTTAGTGAAGTAAAGGATGCTTAGTAGGAAACCGAAAGCAGTCTTAATGACCCTCAACAATGACGGGTCTAAAGTAGTATGAAAACCATCCAGATGAACTTCTGCAGTTGATTTATTTGAGTGTCTCTACTCTAAATGTCAGTTTTTCTTGTGGTCAGTGACATCAATTAATTGAAAACAAAATGCAGAAACATGCAGATGCCTGTTTTAACAAGTGCATGCAGCATGGCCTGTGGTAGGTTTTATTTTGCAAACATTGCCTATTCTTTAGAAGCTAGACAGAAAGCAAGTGTAGACATGAAATGAGCAAGTGGTATTGGAACTAAGGAGGAAGGTTTCAGGTTTTCCTTCTTATCCTGACAGAAAGGGTTTCTCACCCATCTATAAGGAAATAAACATAAATGGATCTAGTGATCTTGCATTTAGTATTGTTTCATTCAATATTTAAAATGTGCATGATATAAGTTCTTCATTGTCTTCTACTACTAGGGATTCATTCTCTACCTATTTACAGAAAATGCTCAAATATTTGTCAATACTCTTTTAACCTATCTGTTACATTTCTAACACAACCTCAATGATATTCCTGAGCTAACTTGAAAGCTACAAATCTAACATCAATCAAATTCCACTCCAACAAACCTAAAGTCCCTCATATATTTCTTAATACATTTACCAACTAGGAAGTGACCTAAGTGAAATGGCTTAGTTATACTCCATTGCCTATTACAGTTCTTTTATTAGTGACCAATAAATAAATGGGCATATATCCAATGCTTTCAATTTCTTTCAGTCTGTCTGATCGTGCAGTGAATTCTATGTACTCTACTCCAAATTCAATCTGCTTTCAAGATGTCCACTTTCATTGCTTGCCCTGTAACTGCTTTAATGTAGACCCTCAAGCCTCCCAAGAGTTAAATCTATGGCATCAGTGCCATATGTGACATGCAGCACAGATTTCATCATTTTGGTTACTTGGTTTAAAACATATAACCTCTCACTTCTAACCACAAAACCAAATTCTGATTTCTCTAGTCTTTCCAAATTCTGGATGCAATTTTTCTCATCCCTCCTGACTGAGCATTTCCCTAAAACCAAACCTTTCTACTGTCATCCCACTGTATAATTTCTCATATTCATACTTTCGATAATATGATTTCTAATCTAAAATGGTCTTTTTTATGTTTTCTAGCCTGCTCATCCTTAGGTTCCTAATTTGAATACCTCCATCAGTTAAGTTTTCATACTTTGGATCTAGCTCTCAACAGTCTAAAGTGTATTGCAATTATGTACTCATGTATCTGACTCTCATGAAAGGTTTGAAATCATAGCTCACAGTACATACTGGAGAAAGGTTTTCAGAATTAGTCTCGAATAAAAGCCATTTGTATATGATCTGGAAAATTATATATAGATTTCAGCACTTAGCCAAAAGAATAGGCTGAGATGCAACTAGAATGTCTTGAAAACCAAAAAGAATATGAAAACATTTTAATGTAGTCCTTTATATGATATGGATTAATATTTCAAAAAAAATAAGTTTCACTGGAAAATAAGACTTAATTTGTATTTTTTTTAAAAAATGAAAATATGATTACATCATTTCTCCACTCTCCTTCCTCCAACCCCTTCCCCTGCCATGTGTTCCCTGTGTTCCCTCTCTTCCCCCCAAATTCACAGCCTCCTCTTCTCCAATTGTTCTTGTCATTCCTACGTGTGTGCACATGCACATATAAACACACAAATGTATAAATACAACAATTTAGTGATGCTCATATGTATATAATTTCAGTGCTGACCGTTTGGTATTGGATAGCCAGTGAGGGGCTCATCCTTGTGGGTAACAATTTCTCCCTCTCTCAGCAGTTATTAGTTACCTGAAAGATAGGATATAAGGAGATACACTCTGGAGCTCCCAGCTCTTCTGTGTTCTTTTCCATGCCCTTTGGAATCTATGAACCAGGGAGGGAGGTTTGTGCAGGCCACAGGTCTGTGTTTTCACTCTTCCTTCTTCATTCCCTGGAACTCTTTCCCCCAATGGTTTGTGAATTCTAAGTGAAGCCCTAAGAACTTCAGCGCTTAAGATGAAATAATGTTGCTGTAGGGCAGAAAGCATTCTATTCCCCCCTTTTGAAAGGTTTTATTTTCTTCCAGTTCCTCTAGGGAACATGAGTTGTTTTTAAACTCACAGTCCCTTCTCCCTTTGCTGTGTGTTCTCTTTTCTTAGAAAAGGGGAGTTGGAGGAGAGGAAGCAGGCTGTTCTGCAGTGCACCTCAGCCTCCCCTACATCAAGCTCTGTGTTGCAATGTTCCCATTTATAATGTTCCCACTGGACAGGTAGCATGGTGAGAACATGCTACATCTGAATTTTAATTATATTGGTAGTAAATACTCCTTGTTAGCTCAGAGGAAGCCATTCTTCAAGTTTGCTTTCTTTTTGTAAAGAAGCACTTGACACAATTAGAGAGAAATTATCAAAGGGCAGAGCTGAGACCAAGTTCCTATCTCAATCTTGTTGTACACTTACCTATAAGAAAGTAGTAATTATACTTACTGAACAATGGTATTAGGCTATGCTCCAGCAGAGGGATGTTCTTTCTTTTAACCCTTGCTGTGGTTGTTGGTGACTGGGTCTCACTATGGAGCTCTGACTAGTCTTGTACTTGAAGCAATCATCCTGCCCCTAACTCCCAGATGCTATGATTAGACTCATAAGTCACCATGCCTGGACCTCCTCTAACTCTTTGTTTTAACTTTAAATCTTTACTTCTTATTTTACATGTATGTAAGTTAAAAAAGACCCCATATGTAACTTCGTCCAGTTCCAACAAATTCTAATTTTATGGCCAATCTTATTTTTCTAAACTTTATTTGTATACTCCCAAATTATTTTAAAGCAAACCATATATTTCATTAATAAGTATTTATAAAGATATACATAGAAATTTTAGTAGCAGTATTGTAATGAAAGAGAAAAAAAAAACCAAGAGTTTGCTTTAATTAATGAAGTTCATCTTCTACCTGCGATACATATTTTGTTACTGCAAAAGTTAAAGAGATGTGGGGTTTCCACAGCATATTGAATTTGCAGAGTTTACATGGATGTGTGATTATGTGAGCTAACTCTGTCCTGGTGATTAATCTCCTCCGTACACAATAGCACTAGGGTTCAGGAACGCCCCTCTTCTGGTCACCTAGTAACTTTTCACTGGTCAACAACAAGCCGAATAAACTCTCAGGTTGCAGAAGAATGTTTCGCTGACTTGGATCATCTATGAGATTTTAGAAGAAATAACCATCGCTAAGTTTGAACGTGCTAAACCTTTAGCAGGCGATACATATATTATTTTTGGAGCTTAAAAATGGATACAGAAGACAAGGGCTTAGGAAAATTAGGACAAATACTGAAGCAGATTTGGAGACAAAACCAAATGTTAAAGCAGGCTCTCCTGGGTGATAGTCTCTGTGAGGTGGCTGGGGGAGCCACCTGGCTAGTCACAGTGATCTTTTTGGGTCAAGGGCTCAGTGAAGCCCTTCATCAACTGTTGGAACACACTGTAGGGACCCTTCAGTCCACCTGCCAGCAGCTGCATATACTACTTGACAAGGATAATCAATGTGTCTGGAGACAAGGCAAGTAGTCTGTTTTGTTTGCTTGGGTTTGTACTTTCTTTTGAAATACTCATCTGGTCAATATTTAAGAGGAGCTATGTATAGAAACACAAGGAAGGTAGAATCTGTTTACAAAAAAACTGGTGTTATTATAGAGAAAGTAGAGGAAGACAGTATCTCACAAGATTTAAACGCTCCTCCTGTTGGGGAACAGTTGAAGTGTTTTCGGGCTTCTCCAGTGGCCAGGATCATGTCTTAAGGAAGGGAATTTACAGCTCTGCTAGGAAATATGTGGTATTTAAACTGATGCCTAAACAACTAATTGGAGCCATGCAACTGGAAATTCAGGTGCTTGGTCTGTTATTTGCAAGACCAAAACCTTAGAGGAAGGAAAGTCCAGGACTAATTAAAGCAGAACAGGCAGTTTTTCTATATTGGAAGAGCATGTTCTAACTCCAGAGTCATTTGAGCCTAGTCCTATTAATTACAAAAACACTGGAAAAACTGGATGAGCTAGAAGAAACTGGATCCCAACACATTGAAAGCAGGATGTAAATTCTTGGGAATATGACGAGGTATGTGCACTAAAAAGTACAGTAAGCATGGGGAATGTAGTATCTGAGGACTGTGGTCTTAACATCAATGCTTTCAGAATCTAGGTGGCATTATGAAATCCAGCTCTCAGACATATAGTGTCATGTCAAGGTGAAGAGATGGACCTCAGTCAGGAATCCAGAGTAGACAGCACTGAGGAGTTCAGTCTAGAGGCCAAATAGTGAATATCAGAGAATCTCTCCCAGAGCATGTGACCCCAGGACCATCAGCAGGAGCTCACCACCAGTCAGTCTCTGGAAGGATTGAACACAATCCTAGACAACAAGCTAAGGCAATTAGTAAGCTACCACAAAGGATGAGTTCAAAATAAACATGGGATCTCAGGCATCAGACAAAGACCAAGTTGTCAGAACTGCAATGCAAAGGCAAGCCCAGACTGGTGAAAGGATGATTTGGTGACAGTGAGATGTGTGATCTTTGGATACAGACTCCTGGCTCAGAGCTGAGAGTCTAGAAAGGTTCAGCCTGAGAGAGGCTTGAGAAGTGAGATGCATAGATAGAAACTTAGGATGGAGTGAGAAATGGATTGACTCAGGTTTGATGATGCTTAGCCTTAGAGTAAAGCAATTTGTCTTAGTTTGGTTGTCATTGATCAACCACTGCAGGGTCCAGTCAGAGAATGATACAGTCAGCGTTATTCTTTGAAAGAACAATTTGACATATTTTAATGATCACATGATCAGTAGGGGAAGGATTGAATTTCTGACCAAAATACAGCATCTGTGTCATCATAAATAACATAGCTGTTGCCTTTCTGCTATTGACCTGTCCTGGGTGTTCAGATAAATATATCTCTGGTATTTGAAATGGACAATTGATATAGTATAGTATCTCCCAAGGCAAAGGAACAACTGTCGAATATTCCAAATGATTGAGGAGTTCTTGCCTCCATCCTTATTAAGGAGAAGGATCCTCACATTTTTCTATAAGGTTTAAAGCATACTTATGGGGAAAGGGGGCCAGTTTCACTACTTGGCTACTACGTTAAAAGTAGAGTTTTCTTTCCCTGTAGTTATGTAAGTGTTAAAAGCTGGCAAATTTTGCAGATACTTCCTTCATCTGTGCAGAAGCATAATTTGACTTAGTTTTTACTTCTTCTTTGTGTGTCTACATGTGCAGAAATTATTGCTTTCATAGACTGCCTCATGAAAATGAATGAACATTTGGGGAACACTGCTATGCTTCTAAGGAAAGAAGAAAAGGAGATGTGTAATTTATGCAGCATGCATGAGGACTGTACTCCACAGCAGACAATATCGGCCATTCAAGATACCAAAGCAACAGACATTGCTCCAAGAAGGGAACTAAATGTCATGGAAACAGCTACTGTTTCTCCTACAAATGCAGAGGAACGTCATTACACAAACCAGGTCCAGTTAAAAGAAAATCAAACCCAGATAAATTCTGAATTAGGGGGGAAAGAAAACAATGCATCATTGAGTGGAAATGTAATAGGGCAAGAAGAGTCACAGAGCGCAGTGTTCCCAGATAATGCAGAAAATGAAGATGAAAAACAAATAGAACACATGACTGCTGAGAACATAAATGGCAACAAGGAAGACATTCATGATGCAATCCAGACAACAACAAGGGAAACTCGAGAGACCTCAGAAAACCGAGGAGAAGAGATTATCACATCCCCAACAGCATGGGATGTCCCCAGTAAGGATGTGAATAGTCTTCATAATGACTCAGAGAGTCCAAAACAAAAGAATAACATAATGGAAAAGGAGTAAGTAAAGACACCGTGAGAAATGTTTGTATACGCCTACTTCTACATTCGTTTCTGTAGTTCTTAAATGCCTTAATCCTGCTGCTATGACAAACCACCACAAACTGGTTTGTTTTGAGTGAAAGAAATTAATATCTTAGCGTTCTAGAGGTGGAGAGACAAGGAAGGCACAGGAGATTCGGTGTCTACTGAAAGCTTACTGATTCACAGATGGTACCTTCTTGTTTCATTCTCAAATTGTGTAAGGGGCAAACCAGCTTCAAGGTCCTTTATTAATGATGCTAGTCCTATCCGTGAGGACTGTGCTATGACCTAATTAGGTCCTGCAAAGGCCCCGCTTCCTAACAGTCCTCTATGGGATAAAAATCCCAACATATGATATGAGGGAATATGCAATGAAGTTTTATATTTTTGTGTCATGTCTCCAAAATTTACTGTAAACAAGTGATTCAAGTTAAAAATCAACCCACAGAAATTTATGTGGCTGCTATTGCTAATATCATTCTGTTCTTCATTGTTTTAGAAAACACTAATATTAAGTAGTGCTTTAAAGGAAAAGTAATTAGTTATGAACGTAATTCAGAGCAATTGTTCAGATCATGAACACTTCTCTAAATAACAAAATTCAGTTTCTAATAAGAAAAAAAGAAATTTCAGAATGTTAAAAAATTAAAAGACAATTTGCAAATATGATTACGATTATCTCTAAGATAATTGTCATCAGTCTTTAAATCTTGCTTTCAGAGCTCCAGGGGATTTGTGGATAGGCTTCTCAGGGTTCTTAAAGGTAAATATGATGGTCACACCTATTCAACTCAGAAAATTGTCAGAAGTTTTTTTTGTTTGTTTGCTTTTTTTTTTTTTTTAAAACAGATTCTCTAAAAGCCCATGGAATAACGAAAGGGAGAAAGATTAATATATTTTATGAGTTGTCTCCCCACCACTGCAAGGTAGCATCGATTCTTGATGTGTCTAAATTGATAGTTTCTGACTATAGTTTCCCAGACAGAGACAGCATCTGCCTTAGCAACGTGACAGAGTGGGGGAAAATATTTGGGGAGCAGGACAAAATTAATTTTTATTTTCTCTTACTATTAGCAAGTTATTTTGAAACGGGGCAACTTGCTTCATGTTTTCTTTTTTCCTTCTTTTTATTTGTGTGTTCATTTTTGGTCTCAGTTTCTCAGTATCTTCTTCCTTGGTGCACGTGATTAGCAAATGAGGCAATCCCAGAGGGGCCTTAGGGCTGGGTCCCTCTGTCAGTGTTCACACTCAGCCGGATGTTAGTATGTTATTTGATGCCATGCCCTGTAAGATGAATCGCTAAACAGTCTTATTAATAAAAAAAACAGGAGCCTAAAATTGGGGTGAAAAGCAGAGATCAGAGGAATAGGACAAGCCACAGCCAACCTCACCTTACCAACTCCTCAGCCTCCAGAGATACTTCCTGTATACTTATGCGAATACACCTTTCTGTGCCCTGCCATCTTACTTCCTGTTTGTCTGTACAGACCTCCAACGTCCAATGGTTAGTGCTGGGATTAAAGGCGTGTGCCACCATGCCTGGCTCTGTTCTCAGTGTGACCTTGAACTCACAGAGATCCGGATGAATCTCTGCCTCCCAAATGTTAGGATTAAAGGCGTGTGCTACCACTGCCTGACCTCTATGTTTAATATAGTGGCTGGCTTTTTCCTCTGATCCCCAGATAAGCTTTACTGGGGTGCACAGATAAAATATCACCACACAGCTCAGCTACTTTCACTATCCTACCACCCCTCACTGCTGTTCTACACCTGTATCCTTCTCGGCAGAACATGCTGATGGTCTACCGTGTAGGCACACAACACCATTCCCACGAAAACATCACTGAGTCTATGTTCTTCAGCAAGGACTTTGCTTACCTTGATCATAAGACTCTATAAAAAAAATGAAAAAAGAAAGTAATGTATCCCCAGCAAAGAGAATGTGATGAATTCTGTCGATGAATCTTTCAATGCATGAAGACCTCCATGGTTTGCAAGAATTCCTGTCCCTGACAAACAACCTCTAAAGTTGTCAATATGTGGTTTCCCATTTCATTTGAGAAAAACATTGACACTTCACATCCTCCCATTCAGAAATGACTCAAAACAGCAGCTCGTGAGTCATTGCCCTCACCACTCCCTCTGACACCTCCTTTAGGTGTTCCCTGGTTAGCGACTGACTTCCTCTGTGGCATTGAACCAATTGTGCTTGGCTTGCATATTTACCAAGATGACTCTTCATTGCAGTCCCCCAGGCTAGGAAGCCATCACACCACATAAAAGTATATGCAATAAACAAAACCTTGCTTGGGATCTTTTGTGGTTCCTCAACCTTCAGTTTCCCAAAAGCCCCATCCTTTGGAGGTAGCTATACTAAGGTGTACATAAAGAGGAAAAAAAAACTAAACTAATGTAATCTGTTTAATAACAAGACTAGTCATAGTTGATTAAGACTGTAGAGGATGGATCTATTTACAAATCTCCTGCACACGTTATCTGTCATTTGGGAACCACACCTTGTAGAGGTGGGGTGCATTGAGATGGTTTCCAGGATAGAGAAGAGGGCATTCCTGGACTTATATGAAGCCAGTTCACTGAATCTTCTGCTGAATAATGTTTCTTTTTCTGAATTATCGTTATCTCTATGAACAAAAAAGTTAAGCAGATCAGCGTGCTGGAGATCTTTTTTTTTAAGTTCAGAACTGTATACATAAATAAATGACCTCTATGAGTTAAATGTTTAATTATATTTCTTTATGAAATTATAAATTATATTTAGCAGTAAACTTCAAAGTGTATTACCAGTAAAGGAAAAACAGCTAAAACTTTATTAATATATAACCGAGAATATGATGCTGTGTTATACATAGATCCTGTCATATACCTTCAACATTGCCTTTGTTTCCATTATTTCTCTGTTGTGAAATAAATATCAAGAAGAGAACCCCAAGTGGATGGTGTTAACATAGAGATCAAACCATTAGTGATCATGTAGTTTATTCAGATCCATTACTATTTAATAGGTTTAAATATTATATCTCATTCAAACTTCGCAATGTCATAGATTAGATATTAGTTTCAAGCTGTAATGGATGGAGCAATCATTACTTAGGGAAGATTTGAGAAAGGCATAACAATATTTGAGAGCTTTTACTTTCACATTAAGAAGCAGAGAGTCAACTTTTACTTCTAAAACTGAACATCTATGAGATTTCTGGCAAGTTAAAAATCTCAGCCTCAGTTTCCCTGTCTGAAAAATAGTAGAAATAATAATACTTGACACAGAAGCTATAAAAATTAAGTAAAACTATGTGGCTAAAAACTGACCAACAGGAAGCATTAAACTATTGACTATTCTGAGAGGTTGTGATATTTATGGGCAAACAAATAGGAAATGGCCAGTCTCAAATTTGAATTCAAATTTATAAGGCTCTGAAAATCTTTGCAAAGATGGTGTTGAAGAGAAATAAAATAGTTAAACTTTTCAAATGATAATCTCAGGGTTAGAAATAATCTATTCCTGCTTAATAGGATTAGTGTACAAAAACTTAAATATCACTATTTGACCTCATGTACTTGGACAATTTCTGTGCTTCATATTCATCACTTCTTGAGGCAATAGGCATCATACAGATCCCTTGCCAGCAGGTAGACAGGCAAATAAATAAGAGGTTTTAGGTAGATTAATGTACTTTATACTTAAGCATTTAAGATGGGCAACTTCCTTATTCTTCTTCCTCTCCAAGTCAAGGACTTGGTGGCCTTTTCCCCTCCAGATGGGACTGTTTAGAATTTTCAAGTCTCCCAGAACAGGTGGTAAGTCAGGAGGGAGGGCCTATGGAAGGGAGCATAGCTTTTCTTCTTTGTCTGGATTATTCAGTGTCCTGCAAGCACCCAAACGAGCTACTTTTGAGGAAGAAAAGGAATCTACTCTACCCCAATCATATATAGAGTCTGAATACCTCTGCACTGTTTTTGTCTTATCTCTCTGTCTCTCTTTTTCTCTCTGTCTGTCTTTCTCTCTGTCTGTCTCTCTCTCTCTATATGAGTGTGTGTGTGTGTGTGTGTGTGTGTGTGTGTGTGTGTGTGTGTATGCTTATGTGTGCATGCACATGCATGTGTACTTTTGCTTTCAAAAAGATTGGATGAATGCTGGGACTTTCCTTTTTCTGAATTTTTACTTTTAAATCAGAAAAAAAAAATTCATTCTTGCAATCCTAGAGGACCTCACCATAAAGGCATCTCTCTCCTCACAGTTAAGTAAACTGTTAATTTATTTAAAAACATGATTAATTTTTGAATTTTATTATAGGATGAACAATAGTGAGGAATAAATCAATCACTTTGATAATAAAATTAGTCAAAAATAGTTATAGCTTATGTGAAGTAGACATTGCTTTCGCCCCATATTACAGGAAATTGTGGTATACAGAGGTTTAGCATCTTTTTGATTACAGGGTTAATAACTGGGAACATTAAAGTCCACATCAAGGCAACGTGCCTCACACTTTGTGACCTTTTGCATTTGTCTATAAAGTACATGGATAGAATGGCTGGAAAATGAAGCTTGCTTTTTTTTTTTTTTTTTTTTTTTTTCAGGTATCTTGATGTGCTGAGTGCTGGGACTGACCCTCAAGTGTCTTGTTACATCACAGCACCTTCGCATGTCCTGCAACAGTTGGACTGCCAGATAATTAACAGCATGAGCTCCTTTATAGTGAGTGCTAATGAAGAGTTGGTCAGCAACGTCATCGCTGTTGAATGCTCAGATAAGGAAAAGAAAATCCCATTCCCAGTATGCATTGCAATTCCTTTCAAGGCAAGCTACAAGGGCAATTACAGAGACATCGTGGTGAAAATGACTGACACGAACTTTCAATCCAGTTACCTAACTCCAAATTCATTGGAAGGAATGAGGAGAACTTCTTACAAGGTCAGTAAGGCCTGAGCTACAACTGTATTTGTTGTTTTTCTTCCCTTTTTGTAACTCAGAATATTACATAGTAATGTAGTAATAATTGTTCCATTATATGTGTGGACACATTTGTGTTAGAATACTCATGTTTTTTTTTTTTTTCTAAATACCATCTATGAAGTTCAAACAGTAGAAATTATTTGCCAAAGTTAGTAATAGAGAATGGGTCTAGGACTCACCAAATGTTCCTTTTTTTCTCCTAGAAAACAACCAGCATCATAGCTTCATTCACTTCATGGTTCATGCTAACTTCATAATTACGTATCTACTGTGTTGGACTGCTGCCCACACAGAAGCATTAGAATCTTCAGATGCTATAGTTTTAGTTTTGATTATTCATAGGTTGGGAGAAATATATATATATAAAATGGAAACAGTGTGTATGTGCCTGCTCTGATGAACTGATTAAATTTATAAATGGAATTTAGTCTACACATTGAGGATTGTGTTGTTAGTCGTTGGGATGAGGGCAGTAAAGGAAGAAATGTGGTTTCCACATTTGGCTGCAGTGTGAATTTGGATGGATCAAGACACCTGTCTGTGACTCAAATCTTTTATTTGAAAAGTAATATAATAATGTCTGCCTGATAAGATGGCAAAAACTAAATGAACAAACCACTTAAGAAAATGGGGAAAGTCTTTATACAAGTGAGTTGTTAATAAGTTTTCACCATGTGAAACAAACTTTATTGTAATAATATTAAGGCTCTCTATGTCACAAATTCAAATGTTGCTGAGACAGAATCCAGAATTACTGAATTTAGTATTAGAGAACTAATGAGGATTCAAGTTAAGAGTTTTCTGTGGGCTACTGAATTTATTTGTAAACAATTAAGGTGTTTATGTTTTTATATGCAAATGTTTCTTATTTGGTGGGAACAGAAAAGAATACATGTTAAAATCTTCATAATACATTCTGTCCTTTTGGTTTGTTTACAAATCAAATCAAGGCTACATAGTTGAATAATAAAGCTAAGTCTGTTCTCATTACTCCTATTTATGCCACTAATACCTGTTAGATTTAGACTAGCTGCCTGTGAATATGGGAGTCTGATTAGCATTGCTCTAGAGTAGGCCTCTCAATCTTGGCGAGTCTGTGTGTCCTTTATAACAAGTACTTTAGAAACTGCTCACAGTACAAGTGCCTTTCCCAGATGGGCTCAAAAGATGTTTTGTAAATGAATAATCAAGACACAAGAAAAATTAAGAGGGTCATTGTTTACCAGAAAACTGTACTTTTCTTTACATAGTAGGCTAATGAAAGTTATCTCTAATTTTAGCTCAGGAACATTTGAGTTCTGGACCCCTTCCAAAGTTTTATGTGGGTCCTATGACATTTAAATGCTCTAATTCTCAAAAGCCTTTTTAGTTTCCCCAGTATCTGCCAAATGTGGTCTCAGTGCTCAGCAACCACCACTTGTTCCCAGGAGACCTTTTCTTCTCACTACTTTCCCTCTGGCCACTGAAGCAGGATCATTGTGCTCCGAATTTTCCCAACTGTGATATTGTGAAATGTTTCCCTTAGTCAGCTTTCAAATGATAGATTATTTTCCAGTGTGAATAACCCTGAAATGTTTGTGTGTGTGCATGTGTTATTATCCACTCATGCTGGGTGGAGTCTAGCTGGTATTGGGGAATGCACGAACAGAGCAAATTATTTCTTGGTCTGCCTCCTTGTTTAAAGCATTGGTGATTATACACATAGATCATTTTCCTTCCATTTATGGACTCAGTTCCATTTTGCATGATAAAAACTGTTGAGTACATGCTTGGATACATGGTCATTTATTTGAATATAAACACAGAAGAAAGAAACAGTGTATTACTCTGCAGCTATGTGTTTCCACTGCAGAAAGAAATAGAGACAATGACTTTCTATGGCATCTGAAGATGTTGTGATCTGTCAGAAGGAAGAATTTTTCTGACAGTACACTTGCTGCAATGTTAAAGTAAAATGCCCAGGAAATAAAATTCTATTCCTTGGAATTCTGTAAAATAACATAGCAACTTCTAGACAAGTTCTATATATAAAATTCATTCTATCTAAAAAAAAAAAATCATTCTAGCCAAAAATGGCTAGGATTTCAGAGTAACTAAAACTTGTGAAGATATTATGACTACCTATTATACATGTGTGGAGATTTAATTTAAGTTACAAAATAAATTCATTTCTCGTTTCTCTATTGGGAAGTCCAAGCTTAAGAAACTCTTAACATATCCTTTCCCTCAAAAAAAGATCACATCTCAGTGAATGTGATCCCTCCACACCATGGGAGATTATGGGTAGCATATATATTTTTTGCTTGTTTTGACAGCCCACAGAATATGTGTTATATATGTATTTCTCCAAAATAAGGCTAATTGCTTGCTTCAGTAAAGTGTCTTTTACTCCGTATAGGGGACTTGCGCTGCAGTGAATGTTTACAAGTTGGGTATGTTTTCAGTAGTGTCGTGTTTAAAGAAACAATCTTTCACAGTAACAAAAAAAGGACTCAATCTAAAATCAAGCGTAGATGCCCGGATAGCCTTCAGTTATCCTGCAGGAGTTTTCAACTCACCAGTGCTTGTCCAGTTAAAGGTAAACATTAAAAAGGTAAATTAATTACATTCTATGTCTAGTGGGCCAAGCATGGTCCTACAGATGCAGAGATTGTAGATTTGTCATACAACCATGAAGCTTATCTTCTCTTGTATGTGGACTCATCTATAGTGAGTTGAGTGATGTAGTAAATATTTCGAGTACATCTGAAACACACCTCTGCTTTTATTGACAAGGCTTTCCTAAACAGTCTTCTGTATTACTCGTTTATGTTTGTTGGCAAACATATGCTGAATGTCTAGAAAACAATTGCTGACAAATTTGGGGGTATTTATATAAATCCAGGTTTCCAAATAAATTGGTGGAAAAAGATAAGAAGCTACTGATCCATTCAAATGGTTATTATCATGATTTTTGATTGTATTTACTAAAGAAAACCAGCTTTTTTGAACAATAATTTAATGTACACAAACACTATGTTCATAACGTGTAATGCTATATGAATATACATCCCCAGAAGATTTATATTCTCCAATGGGATTCCTTATCATTCCAGCCTTGTTCTTCCCATTCTCTCTTTCCTATTTCTCCCAGTTCCTATCACAAATAGTAAGTCAAGGAGAAAGATTGGGAAGAAAGCCTAATTGTAATATTTTATTTGAAAATATTTTCTATGAACTTTGAGTTGTGTTAGCTTTCCTCAATTTTGTACTGATCACATGATCTAAGAATAGTGATATTTAGAAATTACACACAATGTCACTTCTGTTTCCTTGATTATGTTGCTGTTTATAGTTGAGTGTTTCTAAAACACATGCACAAACATATATATATATATATACATATACATACATACATAAATAAACACGTGTGTGTTTGTGAATGTGTATGCTTGTGTGTGTGTTCATGTGCTCATGCATATATGAATAGGAACCCACATTTTAAGAGATTTTACTCAACTGTGTGCTTTTATATGAAGAGTTTTATTTCCAGGCAAGAATGTACAGAGAAACACATGAAAATACATTCCCTAAAGTTTTCAGAAAATTGTTTTAGGGCCATGCTAATACTTGCATCCTCTGAATGTATGTGTGCATATGTGTGTTTGAGTGTGTATATATGGACATGGACATATTTTTCCTTCTTTTTTGTTTAGATCCAGCCAGTTGATCCTTCTCTGGTGTCATATTTAAAAGCACATCAAGATTCCTCCTATTCAGTACAGTCGACAAGTCCTCTTATACACATCCAGCACCCATCAACTCATTCTTTTCAAAAGCCAGTCACAGTATTCCTTCCTTGTTCTCCTCTCCCTGAAAAAAAGAATCTTGAGTCTGAGAAAGATCACAGGAGACCAGAGAGTGCCACAGTGCACAGGAGTCTGCCAACACCCTTGTACTTCAACAGGTGAGTCAGAAACCTACTACTGCTAACTAATTTAATGGGGGACAAAGAACCTTCCATGGTTACTTGTAATCAGTTGACTTGCATTTAAATATCTGAGTAAAATAGTATGAAGTATGTTCTCATGGTTGACCCACAATAGGAAAGAGTTTTAGTTCTTTTTTTGTTTTGTTTTGTTTTGTTTTTTTCGAGACAGGGTTTCTCTGTGTAGCTTTGCGCCTTTCCTGGAATTTACTTTGGAGACCAGACTGGCCTCGAACTCACAGAGATCTGCCTGCCTCTGCCTCCCGAGTGCTGGGATTAAAGACGTGTGCCACCACCGCCCGGCCGAGTTTTAGTTCTAATGGACTCAAAGCTGTACCATGTGAAAAACAGTGCTTTTAATAATATAGATATGAAATTAAATCTTTCAAGAATTTATGATATGGTTAATTATGAAAATGCAACATAGTACTTATAATTTCTTCATTCAGTATATGAATAAGATAAATATGATCTTTTAAAATACAATAAAATTTCCCAGATGGTGGTGATGCTTTTATTTATCTCAGCACTCATGTATCAGAGACAGGCAGATCTCTGAGAGTTTGAAGCCAGTCTGATCTACAGAGTGAGTTCCAGGACAGTCAATGTTACACAGAGAAACCCTATCTCAAAATTGGTTAATTAATTAACTTAATTTGAATTTATAATTACCTGCAAGTGTATTTCTTCTCCCAAGTCATATAATCAAACAACATCTTCATGAATAAAGTCAAATATACATATTAACTCACCAGCCAAAATAAACAAAAAAGTGGAAGGTTAGCAAACTGAACACATTGCAGGACATTAAATCTGATGTTAATTCCCATCTTTTAACTTAAGATTAATTTTCTTCCCTAATAGAGGAGACAGAAGAGGATATTCCCATTTACTAAACATGAAAGGACTGGTTTTGAAAAACAAGAATTGAGTAACAGCTACTATTACCCGAGAGGTCACTCTGTGGCAGATTTGTGTATTGTGGCCTGCATTATCATTTTTATCAATGTGAAGACTTAAATGTAGTGACATTAAGAACCTCTGCAAGTCTGCTAACTAGTGAGTGATGCAGTCATGAACTGAACTCACACATTTCCTCTCTATTGAGTCGCCACCGTCTGTCTGAGTTAATGGCTGTATTCTTGTTCCTATTATGCTTGCAGCTTAAGAAGCTTGGGGCAGCACTCTGTTGATTTGTGGCTGGAGGAAAATTAAACATTCTTTACTGTAAGATAAATGATAGGGGACATAGAAATAGACGTGATCAGTTGTGTATAATTTTGCTGCTCAACTTCACCAGCTGAGCCACCTTCTAACACACTTTCGCAGTTGTTTGCTTCTGTTACGTATTTCCATCATCATATATCTATGGCAATGTGCCATATAATTTCTTCACATTCCAGTTCAAAACACCCCAATGTTAAAAAAATATTCTGACCTTTAAAATATGCTTTTAAGGTGACACTTGAATTACTGTTTTTAATATTTTCTTCTAAACTCTCTTATTTGTACTTGTCACCTATTAAAATTTCCTAAGTTCTTGATAGTCTCTTGCTGCTTATACCTTAGTCTTGAGAATTCCGATCTATGGCTGTTTCTTCTGCTAACTGTCACTCGTGGCTCTGTTTCTCCATTTAATGCCTGGGTGTGCACTGTAGGATTCTGCTGGCATGAAATGGAGCCAGTTGCCTCAGATGGCATGTATTTCTGTCTCTGTTGAGCTCCAACTCCGACTTCAAAACTACTTTCAACAGTTTCAATATGCTAAACGTTCATGTTCATCTTTCCAGTGTGCCTGTGATCCGAAAGATGAATAGCTTCATCTTCTGCTCATTTGATTATTGTTTACTGCTGCTGGCTCCTGTTTCTTGGTAATTGGAAGAGCATTGTCCACATGGAAATCCCTCATTCCAGTCTGACTATTCCTCCTGCTGTAACTTTGAGCTTTCATTTTTTTTTTTTGTCAAAAAGTTTGGGGAATTCTTTCCAGAGTCCCCTGCCTTATGCAAGTCAAAATATTATAGATAAAAATTATATTTATTATCATCTAACTATTTTTGCTTTATTGGGGAAAGAGCCTCAGATGACTCATTCTAAACTTGTTACTTACCATTCTGTGTTATCTGTATTAAGTATATAATCTTTTGAAGAATCAATTGGAGAAAGAAATGGTAATGTTATAGATAGTAATATCACACATGCTGTACTGTCCTTAGGTGCTAGTACTGTCTGGTCCATACAGGAAGGCCCAACCTACCATAATAATGTCACAATTTCAGTGAGACATGGGTTCAGAGAGCTATGGAGCAAATAAAATGTTTCCCTTGTTAATGTTAAACCTGAAGCTATTGTTTTGTAAAGTCTTCAAACATATTATGTACTATTGCATTCAAGAATATTAAGTTCCTGGAGGGTTGAAAAGCCTGCTTTGGAAAATCAAGAGGAAACTCCTCTTGAACACTCCCTAGTAGTATATCTTTCCACTCATGGAAACCAAATATTGAAGTGACCAGAAGCAGACCTTTTTATCATGGGATGCTCTTCCGAACGTCTTTTATGTGGCATTGAAGGAATTAAGGAAAGGTGAGAAAGGTGTAGTAATAGGTGACTGCCAGGCCTGAGACAGTGACTCTGAGCTGTGTATCTATCATCCTGTCTCCCTGGCAGATTGTCTGAGGGGAATTAACCTAGTTTCTAGAGCTCACAGTTTGTGTTCAAGCAGACTCAATAGGAGATTTCCATATTAGTCAGTGTCACTGCTATAAGGAAACTTTGAACCCTAAGTGGGCTGACCCTGTCCCCCAAATGCATGGTCATTGACATGAGAAGAGCTTTGGACTCAAGAAGTAGCAACATCAATTTATAAAGTGAATTTTATGTTGCTTAGAAATAGATACTCACTGGTAATATAGAAAAAGAAAGTAAAGATGAAGAGAAAAATAGGTAAAGATGATATTTGTCTTCTATCTATAGTTTTTCTACCTTGCATATTTGCTCTATTAACAAACATGCATTATTATTAAATGTTTCATTTTATAGTTGGGTAAAGTAGATTTAGCTATCTTTTATTTTATCCAAAATAATCTTAACAAATGTTATTTCACTTGTATACTCCTTGGTATATGAAGACAGTTGCTTTGGGGATGGATAGATAAGTAGTCAGGTTAGAAACAAGAGCCTCCTGAATGGAAATTGATTGGAGTCATCACCCTTATTTTTCCGTGAAGTACAGCATTGTGGAAATATTTCTTCTTTGTTGAGTTAGATATTCTGAAGCCTGTTGTAAAGGAAAAAAAATGAAGAAGGGAATTTGAATGGGTAGACCCTACTGATCAGTAAGACAGGTTAGCAATGTATATATTTTCACTTTTGAAGAAATAAATGTTTATGCTAGTGCTTAACGTGCAGTGTCTTTGGGAGCACAATCTCAAGGTGTAGTAACTGACTTTCATATGAGCTCAACAAAGAAAAATGTTCTTATATTTTTAAAAAATAACTTTTCGAATAGAGACATGTGCTAGTGGTTGTACTAATGCTGACAGATCATGAGGAATCCCCAGCTGTCATGACCAGATACATATCCACAACACACAGCAGATTAGAATATGGAGTCTGTGATAAGTGTAACTGGGACTAAGGACATTGTCAATTAGGCAAGACACCAAAAGTTTATAACTTGATAATTAAACAGGGTAGTTGAATCAGAAAAACAAAAACAAAAACTTTTTTCTCAATATCAGTCACTTGAATTGAAATCCCAAAGTGATTATATTGGTAACAAATATTAAACTCAGAATGCACAATTTGATCCAGAAAATGATCATCAATTTGCAAACTAAATAAAAACCATGTAGAAAATAGACCACCGGAAATTCCTCAGTATGCCATACACTCTAGGCAATGTGACCATGCATACGTTCTTTGTCCATGTACTTTCTGTCTTAGGGTTTCTGTTGTTGTGATAACATTGTGACCAAATGCAACTTGGGGAGAAAAGCGTTTATCTGGCTTACACTTCCATATCATAGTCTATCATCACTGAAGGAAGTCTGGGCAGAAACTGAAATAGAGGTCATTGAGGAGTGCTTCTTACTGGCTTTCTCTCCATGGCTTGCTCAGCCTGCTCTTGTATACAACTCAGGACCACTTGCCCAAGTGTGGCACCACCCACCGTGGCCTGTCCCACATCAATCGTGAATCAGGAAAATGCTCTACAGACTTGCTACAGACAATCTGATGGAATCATTTTTGCAATTGAGGTTTCTCTTCCTGGGTAACTTTAACTTGTGTCAAGTTGACAAAAAAAAAATTAGTCAGGAAACACTTCTATTTTAAAACAGCTCTATCATCAACATGTATAATTTATAATGGGAGTTGTTTTAAATTTTTGAGTAAAGAAATTCTATGTAAAAATCAGTACTTTAATGACTAAATTAGTTTTCTGAGAAAAGTTAATCCTAAAGCGTTGACATTCATATTTAAAGGCCCATGCATTATGTATACCACAAAGGGATTGTTCTGAAAGTAAAATGTGATATGAGAATTTTGATAATGTGATTGCTTGCAGCACATGTTTTCTTAGAGATTAATGGCATATTTATTTTAGTCAGCATCTTCACAGAACCTGATTCTATTTTGGGAAGAGATGAACATTTTTAAATAAACCATTTTTAGAAAGATGCACTATATTTTATTTATTTTAATTTTTCAACGTGCATGTGTGAGGGTGTGTGTGTGCACGTGGGCATGTGTGTGGAGATCCTAGGTTGATGCTGGGTGTCTTCCTCAATCACTCTTCACTTTATCGACTGACAGAGTACCTCCCTGAATGTGGAACAGACTGGCTCAACTAGTCTGTCTAATCAGTTTGCTTCAAGGATTCCATATGTCCATCTCCTGACCAGTGGGATTATAAAAGGGCAGACCCACCTACACACCCATCATTTACATTAGTGGTAGGGGTCAGAATTCCTGTGCTCATGATCCATGTTGTGCTACCCAAACTGTCTCCCCAGTTCTGGTTTACATATTTTGGAGAATTGTCATAACATTAAAATGTCATTTTTTGATCTTGACCAAGTACTAGTCATTACTAGGCAACATTATTTGTCAAGGTTTGCTAATAGTGCATAAGTAGGGCATAGTTTAGTAAGATAGCTGTTAATCCTAGGAGGTATGGATGTATCATGCCATTATTTGACTTAAAGATACATTGCATCTATTACTGCACATTCTGTTTCTTTAACTCAGGACTGTTTCTTTCTTGTGTTTTGAGACAGACTCTTGTTCTTTTGCTCTTCTGGTACCTCCTGTGTAGCCCAACTGGCAGCACACTCTCTGTTCTCCTTCGACCTCAGCCTACTCAGTCCTAAGGTTACAGGCACATGCTATTAATCTTGGTTATTAAGGACACTTTTTAAGTCACAGAAAAGCAAACAAAAGTCTTCAATCAAAAAGTTCTATAACTTTTTATTTATTTATATTTTTGTGTACTAGGGATAAAACAGAGTCTCTCATTTGTGTTCTTTCCTGAACCAGTTATATTCTCTGACATGTTTGTACCTCATGTAGATGATACCCACTTCATCTTCATAAATCCAAGTCAGAGAAAAAACAGGAATATTTCCCTCATTTATATGCATAGAAGCCTAGAGCTGAACTCCCATTCCGAATTTATTAGAAACTCATAACTGGACCCAGAAGGAATACGGAATACAGATCAGCCTATGTTATGAAGTGATAACAAAGTTCTCAACAGTCCTTGTATCTTATTATACGTATATAACAACAGTCTTTATATCTCATTCCATGCTATGAAAGGCTGCTTCTTGCCTCTTATGCCTGTACTTAGGCACAGAACAAACACTTTCTGGTTGCCATCATGGCTGAAGAACAACTTTGGGTAGAACCACTTGCCATAAGCTTCATGTCCCCAAAGTGACAAATCTCTCTTCAATGTCCAATTATTTAACTGGAACTAGTCACATGGTCTCACTCAACTATAGTGTTGGAGGCATGCAACCCCATTGTACACTCAAAACAAAGGATTAGCCAATATTTTAGTGGCCATTGCTCATGTAAATGCCAGATGCACTATTTGGCTGAATCAAGTAACTGTCTGTCCTGAGTGAGGGTGTATGGGCTTTCACTACATGTTACAACCTCATGGAAACTCAGAGCACTGGCAGAAAAAAAGTGAATAGTTACTACCATGGGTGGGTTTAGGGAAGGATCAACATTGTATTTAGTGAAATTTATTTCTAGTGAATGATCAAGATTCTGATTCAGTGTGAATATATTCTCCAGTGTAAATTAATTTTTAGCTTCGAGGATTAAAAAAATCTACCACATCTGTAATTATAATCTAACATCCCAAAGCCAATTTCTCTAATTTTTTTATTTTATTCTGTCAGAGTCCCTGAAAAACCAATAGAGGATTTTAAAAATAATGTAAGTATAGACCAGTTCTTTCTTTCTGAGTCATAGGACATATTGGTCTGTGAAACTGAGGTAAATTTTATAATTCTACTTATCTACACATAGACACACCACATCACATAAATGCATGAAGAGAGAGAGAGAGAGGAGACAGAGAAGTGGGGAGAGATGAGAGAGATCAATCTTGATTTTTGGTAGCTAGCTAAATTGTTTCTGTCCCCCAGCAAGTTGCAGGACGTTTTTCTCCAAAGATGTCCAGTATCAACAGTTTTTTTGTTTTTGGTTGTGAAGAACAGATACTGTTTAAATGAATGCAAGAAGAACATTCATTGAAGGACCTCATATTAGTCTCGGGACACTCCATTGTCTCTTTCACATTAATTTTTTTTTCTTACTCCCTTAACGTCTAAATTTTCTTCTTAATATGCACACTATCAATGGATTTCCTTAGTCCAGAGCTTTGCAACCAAAGGAAAGTGATGAGCCACAGTCTCTGAACTCTGACATAGCCAAATTCCAAAGAAAGGGAACCGTGTTGGCTGCCTCTTAGGAACTGGTCTATGGACTCTAGCTGGCAAGCAGTAACGTGTGGTACTTAAAGCTGTTAGGCTTTGGGTAGGATGTGTTACATAAGCAGGAAAAGTATTTAAGAAAGCATATTGGCTATTTCTGCTGTAGGATGTGGAATGGGAATATTAATACCACTTAACACTTTCAATGAATGCTTCATAAGTATCCACACTTGCATATATAATCCTATAATAAAGATGATATTCTTCTAATGTGATAGTCAGTGAAACTGAGATACATAAATATAAAATACCTTATGTATGGTCATTTGATTTTAAGAGACGGAACCCAGCCAGAAGAAATAGTGTTGGAGTCTATGATTTTACCCAGCATGCTATACAATCATTCTTGAGTACCCCTAAAGTGTCTGTACTTGTCCCTCTGAGTCCATTATGTTTCTAAGTGTTCCCTTAAACCTTCTTTGGCCAGTAGTAAAATGTATTTCATTCTTCAAATACATTCTTTCACACCAGCATTTTTATTCTGCAAATATCCTTGGATAGTATATTTGCTCCTAAATCCCCCATACTTTCTTCTTAGATCGCCCCATGCTATAAACAGGTAATACTATGGTAGTGTGTGGTACCTCTAGAAGAAAGGGCTATAATCATCCCACCTTTCTATTCTTGAAGTCAGAAATAATTAGGAATTCATAGTGTACACACGATGGATTGTTGCTGGATTAGTTACTTCATGAAAAGTAGATTTTTTAAATGTGATTTGTGCTATGTGAATTTTTACCCATTTCTGTTAACCATTTTATAGGACCAAGAGTGCCTCCATCAGAAAACCTGGTAACAATGCTTGTGAAACTTTGAAATTACTAGGATTCAGAAGCAGAGACAGTGGTTGGCTTGGGATTGATGACACTGTGGTGAGAACTGTCCAGAATGGCTTGGTATCTTTCGAATTGTGTGAACACTTAGAGAGGTAAGGCCATAGGAAATGATCAGAGGTGATGGCACTCTCCTAAAAATCTGTGATTAATGTGTAGGAATGGGATCATAGAAACATACACTGGCTTTTACGGTGTACTTAAAATGCAAACCACAATGGACATGGATCCTCTCTTTGCAATTTTGCTCATGACAGTCTAAGTAGGGCTTTCGAAACTTACTTTCAACATAGGTTTATTTTTATAGGTTTCTCTTACCACAAAAATAGTTTCAAAACAGCACCTTCATTTCTTAAATTCCATAGGAGAGTAATTAACTGTTCGTATTATGCTCATCTCATAACTATGTAGATATAAACTGAATTTGTTATTTCAGTTCCTTCATTTAGCTTTCTCATTTCCATGTATTCTAGACGGCCCATTAAAGGAGTGTTTTAGACAGTTTTCAGGTATATGAGGAGTAGACACTCATGAAAAGAGGCAATCACATGTCTAAAGATAGGTTTCCTTTCATAATGACGACCCGACCTCTGTGATTATCCCCAGGCCAAATTCTGCAGAAACACAGTGTGAGCTGAGAGGGCAGGTGGCTGACTGAGGGAGGCCTCTCAGGAAGATCCTGTGAGGAAAGGAAAGAAGTGGAGGAGTCCAGGGAACATGATGGCAAGGCTAGTTTTTGTTGGCTCTTCCCCAGCCTGGTGCCTGAGGGGAGCTCTGGAACACCACAGTGGTTGGCTTTGATGGTTACACCCAATAGTCCTTGTCTGTGAGAGAAGTCTGCTCTGGATGAGAGCTTCTGTTCTCTGGAGGCCAAGCAAGGGTTAACTTGTCCTGTTCTGGGATCTAAGCCTGTATTAGTTTCCCAGGGGTGCTGTAACAAAATGTCACACATTTATTTATTATCCTACAGTTCTAGAGGCTCTGTGTCTCCAATCATGTATAGGGTTTGCTCCCCTTGAGGACTTCAAGGGACGAATCCACTGGAAGCCTGTCCTTGACTTATAAATGACCATTGTCTTCCTCACACAGTGTTCTCTGTGTTCTTTTTTCTGTTGAAAACTCCTGCTTTATAGTATACTAGTAATATTGAATTAGGGTCATCTTAGTGCCCTCACCTAGCATTTGAGGATATGATTTAGGGTGGGACAAAATTAAACCCCAAACAAGATCCATCATAAAAATTCTCACATCACAGAAATGGAGATGAGTATTTCACCCCCACCTATATGTGTTATAGAAATGGATTATTTTCAACATCATTTACTTCCGTGTTTTGAAGTATTACATGGATACTTTTCTATAGCCTTACTCTGTTGAATGATGGAATAATGAACATTTCAAACCTTGGCAATTGCACTACCATACAAAGAACACAATGTACTCACACAAACCTGGGTAGCATAGCCTGGAATAAATCTAAGAGTGCATGATTGCAGCTGATTTAAACATAAAATAGCTAGTTTATCAAAAATGTATTTCAGTATACTAAAAATATTGGATAAAAGATGTTTTTAATAGAATATCTATATAGTGCTTTTATGATGGATGGAGTTTGCAGGGCAGGGCATGGTTCTGGGTGAGTCTGAACACTGAATCTGAAGACCCAAGATGTTACTCTGTACTGTGTAAAATTTATAAATACTGTGTCATTGGTGAGACTAAATTTACTGTGTTTTTCTTCAATCATAAACAGTATTACTTACCATCATTTTATTATTTCATATATTTAAAATTTTCACATTTTGGGTCATTTATGTTACCAATTAACTTAAAACAGAAGCATATTGTTTGGCTGTATAAAACTGTTTCCCTTACATTCTTTTCTCTTTTCTTTTCTAAGAGTGCAGGAACCTATGATGTTCAAAAGAGAGTGTAAGGTTTCCTAGGGCTGAGGGCACTGGTGGTTTTGAGCAGCCTGCCACCAGTGCTAGGAACCTAACTTGGGTCCTACACTAGGACAGAATGTGATCTTAACCACTGAGACATCTCTATATGCCTTGTTTACATTTTATTCTCTGCAAATTTCTATTTTAAATTGTTATTCATTTATTTATTTCATATTGTTTGAGACAGGATCTTGCTAGCTAGTCCTGGATACTCTCAAATCTTTCCATTTAGACAAGACTGGCCTCATGTTCATGGCAAGCCTCCTGCCTCTACCTCCTTACTGCTGGAATTACAGATGCAAGCCAATCCATCTGGATTTATTTAATTTTGTTGTTGTTTTTAAAGTCAAAGACCCAAATAAACATTATTCTAGGTCTACATAGCATCAGAATCACCCAAATATTGCCTTTTACCTTCTTACTTTGTCCTACTAGAAGTTCTTTAGGGGCAACAACCTACCTGGAGCTGTCATCTTTTATGAGAGCAGTGTCTTCTTCTGTACCCCAAACATTATGTAGATTGGAATACATTCTAAACTAATAATCAAAATACATTAAATACAAAAGGCAGTAATATAGTTGCTTATTGTTATCATCAAGTATCATGTACTATGCATAATTATATGTGCTGCAATTTCATACATTTGGCAAAGCAATAGGTTTTTTGTACCAACATCACCACACACGTGAGTAATGTCCTTGTACTGTGGTGTTAAGACTGCAACATCACTAAGTGATAGAATTTTTCAGCTCCATTATATTCTCATAGGAACAACCAGGTATGTGTAGTCACTGATTGAAACGATATTGAACGCATGACTCTATAATAAAAACATAGGACCACTTTTAGAACTCAGCTGAGACAGAGTGATTACTTTTACGGATATGTTTTAGAGGGGGATATGGTAGGGTTTGCTTGTAATCTCATCACATGGAAGGCTGAGGAAGAACTGTTGTGAGTTCAAGACTAGCTGGGCTGCAGAGCAAGAACAAACTACCTAACAATATCCAAAAGCATCTTTTAGATTTTAGCTTAAGACCTAGGGAGAGGTCTTGGTCAGTAAAGTTCCTGCCATGCAAACAACAGGACCTCAGTTCAGTTCCTGAGCACTCAAACACCTTGGTATGACAGCTCACATCTGCAACTTGAGTACTGAAGAGAACAGAGACAGGCAGATACTCTGGTACTCATTGGCCAGCAAGTCTAATGGACCTGATGAGCTCTCTTAGGTTCACCAAGACACTCTATGAGACAGTCTATCTCAAATAATAAGATGGAAAGGGATGAAGAGATACCTAACATCTAACATTGATCTCTGGCCTCCACATGCATGCATGTACATGTGTCCACACAGCCAAATGTACAGATGTATGCACCCATACAAACAATTTTGCATACAAAACACACAGCCAAAGATAACAAACAACTTAGTTGATCTGAATTAGTTTCTTGACTGCCTGGGATTTCACTAAAGTCCTTCATTAATATAGGTAGTTGATCATCAGAATGATTGCTCTAAGTGGAAGTTAAGAAAAGCAGTTTTTTTCTTTGGGTTTGTGGTATTTCAATGCTTCATATTCCCTTTGGGTCTTGCCTCTTTCCTTTTACACAGGTTTATTGTGCTCCACCTGTCTTCCACAGCGGACAATAGCCACTTGGTTTCTTTTGTGAAGTCTTTAGAGGAAGCCTCACTCAGCACCACTGCCTGCATTGTGCTCTCACACCAGAAGGACAATCCGCACAGAGTGGTTATTTTAGTGGTACCTTCGAAGGAGTTAAACCTGGTACTGAAGGACTTGCGCTCAGAAGGCTTTGGAGGACTTCCAGAATCATCTAGACATTTCCAAGTAAGAGAAGGAGAACAACTTCTTTTAAGGTTTACTGGAAACATATTTGGCTCAAGTAAGTATGAGGAAATATTCTTATGTGTTTTACAGACTATAAGCCACAAACCTCAGATGCAACAACCCAAACTTGTATTACTAAGGAAAACTTCCCTTTAGAGAATTTGGGGAAACATTTACTGACTAGTCTATCTAGGCACTAGTACAGGAGCACGTGTGTCTTTTTGGACAGATTCTAAGTGACATTCTTTTAGAAACAGTCCTCTTCATGATTGCTCCTGAGTTCAAGCTAACATCACCTCTTCCTTGTGACAACTCCATAGCTTCTAAATGCTACCTGCTTCCACCTGGCAATATGAATGTGTTTCCATAAGGAAATAACAATTTGTTGAGAAACATGTCATGTGACAAATAGCCCCCACTTATGATGATTTAACTTAAGAAAGTTGGCTTTATGATATACAATGGCAATACACATTCAAGTAGACATGGTACATTCTGAGTTTTGGTC